>DF240346.1:0-86679 GCA_000507305.1 Breviolum minutum Mf 1.05b.01 | reverse complement strand
CCCATCCCATGACTTGCGTAGCACCGACCATGTGTGCAAGTTCAAAGAACGTTATCATCCCCACCCCACCCCATCCCATGACTTGCGTAGCACCGACCATGTGTGCAAGTTCAAAGAACGTTTTCACCCCACCCCAACCCCACCCCAACTTCATATATATATAAACCCCCTTGGGGCAGGAGTTCCCGGTGAACCTCCTGCCCCTAGGGTATATATATATATACGTACGTATATGTCACTGAATCACTGTATGTTGCGCTTAAATATCATGCTCATAATGCAAGTCCGATATTGTGTAATAACTATTTTGAGCAACCTCCTTTTGAACGACATCTTTCACCTCTAAAGACCGAACCTGGCAACCAGCATGGGTGGCATGGGTGACCACCTGAAGGCAGAAATGCTGAAGATTAAATCAAAGACCCACAACTTAGAACAACAAACTTCATTCATCTTCATTCCATGTTTCGTTCTATGGTACATCCTGGCGACATAAATGCCCTTCTAGAGTCCTAAAGCGTTCAATTGATAAAGAAATCAAATCTTGCTTCGACATGCTTCCACAATGCACAATCAGAATCAATCTGGCGCTAGTGACACCTCCAGTAGAATTCACCCCTCTTGCTGCGCCTGTTGGCTGCAGGGTCATAACACTCGACGCTGCGCACAGGCTGTGGCCCGGCCCAACCTTGAGATTGCCAGCAGGTTGACTCAACGCTCCACAACTTGTCAAGGGAAGATGTTGGTTAACTGCCTGCAAAATATGCCTATATCATTTTAAGCAGGATTTCAGCAGGATCTAAGCACAACATCCAAGTATACATGCTGGGCCCTACTTAAAAATTTCAGGCACTTTCCTGCACTCTGCAGATGGGAAAAAACATCTGCAACTGGGCACAGCGCTGGGGGCGTGCGCTAAATGCAGATTCAATCAGAAAGTTGCTGGGTAAAAAAACTGTGCGGTGACATTATGGTGCCACGCACAAGTTTTGCGGAAACACACTCAGCAACTTTATGGACTGTAGCCATATGGACTGTGACTATGGGGTCAAAGGAGGTTCAGTATCTGGGATGGTCAAAGCATCTCCACCTTCTGGTGCCCTGGTGCTGGTTCCGCGGCGGACTCGCGGCTTGTCGCGTGAGCCTTTGCTCAAGATAGATGGTGACCACATGAATGCAGCTACAGGAATGTCTGGTTTAAAGGCTATCTTCACCACCATTGTTGGTACATGGTTCCATTCAAAAGACGTGAGCTTGGCTTTGGCTTCTGTTCCATCCAGGAATACCTCACTGCCCTCCTCAAGGTGTTTTGCTTGAATGGTTTTGTTGCCGGGAATCAAAATTCGATGATCTGGGCTGACCACCAGAGATGCTGAGCCAACTTGCAGTTTGATGACCGCATCAACCTGATGTTGTTCTGGTGGATGTAGCACCTCAATCGGAGTACCATTGGCTGCAATGACACGAGTTCCCTTGAACAGCATCTTGGCTTGTTTTTCACAGATTTCGCCATCATCCGTCATCACCTTGAAGTATGCGTCTGGAAGGAAGCAACATGGTTGCCCTGAAGTGACATGAGTCCAGGAGCCAACAGTACAGTCTGAAGAGGAGTCACTCCCTCGTTGCCCATCAATCGCAGCAGCAATCTCTGTCACAGTGCTGTATATGTTGTGTAAAATGGTAGCATCCATGGTATCCAGTTTCTTCTCCCGAGCCTGGCCATGAGGACTCTTGCTTCGCACCTGCTGTTCGAGCCCTGTCGGTTTGTCGCCTTTGCTTCCCTTCCAGATCCAACCTAGAGCTCCACAAAACACAAGTAGCACTGGCACCATGAACCACAGATCACTTTGAGACTGAACACCCTCCGGGCACCTGCAATCTGAGTGGCTTGAGTTTGATCTTTCTGGGCACTTTTGGTCCAAGCAACAACTTGAAGCAACATCCTTTGGAGTGTTCCTTGAGTAGGGCCACTTAGTCAATTTCAGGAATTGGGCCTGTGAGACATCAGCACACGTATCAATGTAAACAACCCCCGAATTATCAGGATGGAGATGGTCAATGTAAACAAGCCCCGAATTCTTATCAGGATGGAATCGCATGCACTTCATATTCTGCAAATATCGCACCCACTGCAATTCTCCAAGAACATGATCCCTCAAATAGTCGAATTCCCATTCTTGACTTCTTCCACCATGGCACTTCCTGGAGACGACGTGCTTGCGTTCATCTAACTCCAAACACGCCGAAACCCAAAATTTTGAGTTGACGATGGCTCTCCCATCCATGTACCACCTCTGGCTCCGATCTGCTGGGTCACAAGGCCGACCATGTACGTACCAACTAGTGAAAGAGTGTGTCATGCACAGCCCCTTGTGTAAATCAAGCACCAACGAGAACTCCTCCCCATCGGTGGCCTTTTGAGGTTCTGGGCACTTTTGGTCCAAGCAACAACTTGAAGCAACATCCTTTGGAGTGTTACTTGAGTGGGGCCACTCGGTCACTTTCAGGAATTGCAGCTCTGGCTCATCAGCACACGTACCAATGTAAACAATCTTCCCAGGTTGGAAGCGCATGCACTTCATATTATGCAAATATCGCACCCACTGCAATTCACCAAGCAAATGATCCCTCAAATAGTCGAATTCCCATTCTTGACTTCTTCCACCATGGCAATCCGTCAAAAGGACATCGTTGTCTTCAGCCAGCTCCAAACACCGTCCAAATTTTGAGTTGACGATGGCTCTCCCATCCATGTACCACCTCTGCCTCGGATCAGCTGGGTCACAAGGCTCACCAAACGCCAAGCAACCAATGCACTCACTTGTCAGGCACAGCCCATTGTGCAAATGAAGCACCAACGAGAACTCCTCCTCATTGGTGGCCACCGCAAAACATGGCAATAGTAGACCAACTTTGAAGATTGTCGACCAGGCTTTCATCTTGCCCTGCTATGGCCGACTTCACAGTGACAGTCAAGGCTCTATAGTCCAAATGGCTGTGGAGCACAGATTCAAGTCGAAGCTTCCGAAGATGTTCCGTGAAGTCCAAATGCACGTTGCTGGTGTTTTCAGGATTTCTCAAATTTCATAATTGTCAGAAAATTCTACAAAATCAATGTCATGTTGACACATCTTCAATAAATCAAACCAACATCATCTGATTTTTGTTGCATCAATCTGAGTAGCTTCCTCAAAGTCTGACTCTGCCAACTTCTTGGTTCACACCTCACCAAATCCTGTGTGTTTTCCATTATTCAAATCGTTCAAATACATAGTTGCAAATCCCGGAACATCCTTGAAACACCCAGGAAACATTGAAGTTCCTATCTGAGGTCTGCACCGCCACAAACGAAGATCTTTCCACCAATCACTCCTAAAACCAGTCGGTGGTTGGTGATCTGAATCTATATACCCTCCGGAAAAGATACATGACGTACAAGTGACATGACATTGGAAAAATATGGAAAAATCCAGCAATTTGATCCATGTATTGCAATAGGCATATATATATATATATATACGTAATACAGTTGTGTTTCTGATCAAAAAAAGAAGATCTCCATCCACTTCTATTGCTGTGTTGGTTTATATAATGGATAGATCTTCAATTTGATGCTCTTATCTAGACATCTAGGTTTGTCAGGGTGCAATGTTCAGTCTTCAAGAAGCAGTCAGTGATTTTCACCACATACAAAATTTATACACTGACCCAATACCTCCAATGCCTCTCAAAATCCAGCGATGCAAAACACTTGTAAGTCATTGACTCATGGATGAATCAACAAAATCATAGTGGTAGAGATTCCAAACATTTCCAAACCACGAGTCACATTGTCAGACACTGTCAAACCCAATCTATGCGTGTGAAACACGTCCCCTTACAAAACTTTGTAACCAACAATGAATCAACATCTACTTCAGATCTCTCCAAGCACCTGCCGAGGTGTATTGCCGTGCTTCTGTCATCGGAGGAAGCACCTACTCCACCACTCCACAGCAATCCAATCTTTCTATCGGTCGTTTGATCTGCTTAGACTTCAAGACTAGTCAAGGTTGCGGGAAAGACTTCGTGGACTTTCAGACTGCTGCGTGCTGGAAACAAATATATGGATGGGATACTTCCGCAAAATGCCAACGCATCATGGATGGAAAAATTGGGAGACTGCCAGGGAATCAATCAATCTCATCCCACTGGCCCTGGCCTCCCAGTCACCAGCCTCACAAGTGCATCTTGCAGTGATACGTGTGTCTATTCCAAAATTATCCAACACTAAAACCCGAACCTCATTTTCGAAATCTTGTCATAATCTTAGGGCCATACTGCCCATTTCAACCACGTGTAAACTACAGTCGTTTGACATAATTCTGATTTACCAAAACATAAAACCTGCGTGCACATGCTGCCTTTTTACTTACAGTATACCATCCCCCATTGGAACAACACCATCTCCCTCTGGGTTGGCCCAAACGTGGGGATCCAGCCGCTCTACAGAGCTCAAGGCTAATTGTCCTGGCGCAGTTTGAATGAGAAACTGTGGCCAAGCATCATGTGAATATGTCAATATATGACTGGAAATGGCAATATAATTTGTCCATGCGATCAAGCGTTCTTGAAAAAACACCAGTTTTGTCATAAGATGTGATTAGCTTTAAGTCTTTCACCAAACAACAGCATTGGCATCTCTGGCAGCTCACCTTCAAAGCCACCGCATAGGTAGAGGTGGCCTGGGCTGGTATGATGCGAGTGATGATGGTAGTCAGAATCTATATGAATTTGTGGACTGATGCTGAACCCTGTAGGTTCATGTGAGTTTCTTGCTGTCGCCTGCTATATCAACATAGATTGCACTTGCAAAGTGGGTTACAGCATGTTTCTGCCTAATATGCCAATGATTAGAGTCTCTATATCTCTATTCTATCTTATTTTTGTTTACTGTAATACATTGCATCCATTGGGGGCTGACACAAAACGGAAACACAGCAACACATCAGTTCCATCCATCAGTTTCATGTCCACACATGCCACCTGGAGATAAACGTTCCAATGCATCCGCAGCTGCAGGGGCAGCTGTTTGACAGGCCTTCAAGGCTTGGTCAAAAAACCAAACCACCCAAATATCAACCAAATCAAAAAGGTCAAACCTCGACCATTGCCGTACCTTTTTTTATGTGGCTGGCTGTCTTAGTGTTACCTTATGAGTTGGTCCAGGGAGCCTCCATTTCCGCCTTACCCCCTTTTTTTGGATGGTAAAACCAGCATGGCTGAAAAACCCGGCCTCGCGCAAGGCACGCATGGCGGAATAGCCTGCGAAGCTGCCGACGGCCATAGCCACTGCCTTCACGGGCAAATGGATTCTAATCTGCTCGTTCTCTAGGCGACCTTCTCACCCCCAAAAAATGTTATGATATCGACATATATCGACTACAATAATTATATAAATTCTGAATAATGTACTAGGAACGCTAAGAATATATGAATTACAGTATCATGAGATATAAACATCTATATAACTTCCTTCCACCATAGACTTGCAGATTTTTTACCAAACATCAATCCATCAATCCATCAAAAATCTGAGGTTTCGAGCCCGAATATCGATGACGAAGTCCAAGGGCAACTGAGGATGACGGTTCAACATTGGGCTTGAAGGTTGTCATGCCGTATAGTTACTCCAAACAGTTGAGATTTTGAGAAGCCTTCAAAAAGAAATTTGCAAAAGGTACTGATGAAATGCAAATCTTTGCACAAATACACAGAAGTTGTGTAAAGTTGCAAATGTACTCATGTACTTTCACCTGAATCATTAGACAAATCAAATCCATAGACTCATTAGCATCCTATCAAACCTGTACAATTTCAATTATCACGAGTTTGCAGTGATTGGATCATTTGCTTGTTTCATTCACACATGACTACATGCAACACTACATTTGCCAACGAAACGAAACTCAACGACCTTTCAACGTTTTCTTGTAAATCCAGGTCCCGCACTGGTGGGCCCAAACCATAGGCAGCACCTGTCAGAAATGGTGACATCTGTGCGTTGCTCACGGGGAACTCGAAAAACAAACAGATCCTGGATGACCTATGTACCAAAAAAATACGGTGAAAAAACACGAAAATCGCTCAGAATATCTCGGACATGTTTTTTGGTGTGTGGGGTGTACAGTAGGGGGGTCACATCATGTCATATCCCGTCCATACAGGTAAGCCTCCAATCAGATACTATCCTCCAAACCGACATAGCAATGCAAATTCCCATTGTCCAACAGGACATACTTCAGATCAAACACCTGTTGGATTTTCTGTTATTTTCTATTGCTATGCTAGAACACCAGAGTGTAGATGTTGGGGCTGACATTTTGTTCATCGCACTGCCCTGTCTCCGTTGTTGAATCCAGCACAAGGAACATGCGGCTTCGAATTTATGTCGATGTAGATGTACAAGGAACCGCACGCCATCCACGACCTTAGCCAAATGGCTGGGGATGCCAAACCTTGCCATATACCCTTCCTGGAAAAACAACTCTTCCATCCCTTTCAACGGCGATCATGAGTCTTCCAAAGCTGACTTTCCAACGAATCCTGGAAAAACAACTCTTCCATCCCTTTCAACGGCGATCATGAGTCTTCCAAAGCTGACTTTCCAACGAATCCTGCGAATCGTTGTTCCACTGTGTCTTACCAGTTCATATCTGTTCATCCATTTCGAACTTATCAATGATTCTCCCATTGACATCATGGTTCCGCTAGCCCCGAAGCCCAGCGACGCCGTTGCTCTGCAGGCAATCTCGCAGTGCGGCGACCTCCCGCGGAGCCGTACCATGCTGTACCCTTTCTGGTTGGAGTCATCGTAACCGCAGAAAATTTCTAGCAAACAGGCCACAAACATGTCACCAATTTGAAGGAGATCAAAATGAATGTGCCACCAACTGCATAGTGATAGTAAATGAGAGTAAGAGGTTATAGCCTATAGCTCTCACTGACTTTTACAAACAGGTTACTTCAGTTTGTTCATGTGACATCCCATCCAAACCATCTCTGTTCTTTTGATGAGTCAGGCAATAAAAAATTGAAGACAGTGATAGTTTTTCCACCTGGCCACATCCCCACCCAATTTTAGGGCTTCATTGAGCCCACTCACCTGCTCCTTACAGCTTTCCACATCTTGACGCAAGGCTGCGATTACGCCCTTGGCAGGGCGACATCGTTGAACCCAAGAAAAGACCAGAGACAACTGGAGACAGTGATGCTACACTTCCTCGTGGTACAGTTGTGCCAACCAGCAACCACATACCATATATCATATATACTATAATCAATACTATATCATGATTTCATATATACATGTATTACGTAGTGAGCATAGTCCTTCTCCGTTTGTATCACTGATATCACCGGACATCACTGCATGAACAAATCACATGACTACCTGGAGACCGAGCCAGAAACCCTCCCGGCACCGCTTGACATGGCCCTTGCCTGCTGGTGTAACACCTCATGGCTCAAATGATTCAAATGTTCCTTCACGTGGCATCAGGGGGTCGAAGGGTAACTTCGGGATGATTCAATGATTCAGGTGGTTCCTGAAATGGTCACGTTATGTCACGTTCATGACAATGGGATGCGTTTTCCACTTCTGTTTGGTTTCAAAGCCGTCTGCCCAACAAAGTCCTGAGTGTGGTCCACCACCTCTTCCATGGCTGCAAGCAAAGTTTGTGGCTTCAATACCTTCAATGTTGGACAAACCCTTGTGATATCAGTGAACTGGCCCCTTTCCAACAAGGCCAAAAGTAACATCTGCAGCACAGGAATTACATATATGTCTTTCAAGATTGATCATTGATCAAAACCCCATTTTCATGGGAGTGCAATAGAAAGCCCCCGCTTCTCTGTTGTGTCGTTATCACTCACTTCCACCAAAAAGATTGGCACTGGAATCAATTTCTCAACGTAGATTCTAAACCCTGTTGTCATCGACATCTGTTCATCATAGCTGTCCCTTGCACCATGGACTTATTCATCTCATCCCTGGGTCTTCACCAAATTGGGCTTCCACATATCTGTGAATCTATAAGTCCTTCTTCGTTGGCATCTCCACTGAAGTGTTCAAGCGTAGACGACAAGCGATTGTGTATTTAAGCACAAGGCTGCGGAGATGGAAATCGCTAAGGATACACCTGGTACGAGTCAGTATCACCCAGTGCATCTCTATTCCAAAAACAAACGACTCTTAGGGTTTTCTCTCCTCAGGTAAGACTTTGATAACCATCAAATTGGAATCCTGGCATAACACTTCTGACTGAATCTGCAGCTGCAATTGTGCCTATGGTGAATCTTAGCACATGGAAGCAAAATCACAGGAGCCCGCACTACTCAGCTTCAGAATTTTTTGTGCTGCGGTTGTTTTAAAGCCACTTTGGACTTTGAATCCCCACGCCATTGGGGATGCTGGGGATAAATCAAATATCTTTCGCAGGACATTCCGCTCCAGGGGGCAAGGTGTCCAGTCACAGTGTGCATGGTGTTTCACATGGATGCTCCCTTCACTTCTGATTTGCCACAGTCTGTCCTTGTGTCATCTCAGTTTGTCAATATAATCAATTATAATTATAATATATTGTTTCATTTTTTCCCAAACCTTTTCAACACCTCAAATTGTTTGACTCCATGCACACCGGCACCATCCGAAATTTTCTCAAATGTGTCGTTAACATTGGCCATCTTTAACCAAGTGACTTGGCCATCTTTGAGCCTTCCTGCCATTTCGCAGGAGAACAATCACGACAGCTGCGGAGAGCACTCAGGGCAGGGATGGGTGTTTCCATCCGAGAGCACTCAATACCAATCCTCAATGGTCTTCAAGGGCGGCCTGCCTCTGCAAAGGGCTAACGTTGAACTCTTTGATTGGCAGCGTTCCTCTTTAACACTTGGGACCTCTCCTATAGCTTTGACAACAATCATCAACAATTGATCAACAAATTTTTGCACCTCTGCAAAACCAAGATGCTCTGCTATAGTCCTACAGTAGAGAAATTTTCAATGTATGTTATGCTTAAACACCATCTTCCACGAATTCCGATATTGTGTGGCTACACATTTTTCACCTCTAAAGACCGAACCTGGCAACCAGCATGCGTGGCATGGGTAACCACCTGAAGGCAGAAATGCTGAAGATTGACTCAAAAATCCACAACTAAGAACAACATACTTCATTCATCTTCATTCCACGTTTCGTTCTATCAATTCCCTTTTAGAGTCCCAAAGCCTTGAATTGATATAAGTGTTCAAATATATTAATATATTATTCAAATCTTGCTTCTACAAGTCAAACATGTACAATCCATGTCAATGAGGTCGTAAGTTCACTGCAGTGGAAATTACACCCCTCTTGGCGCGCCTGTTGGCTGCAGGGTCATAACACTCGACGCTGCGCACAGGCTGTGGCCCGGCCCAACCTCGACCTTGAGATTGTTCAGATTGATCAACACTCAACAACTTGTCAACGGAAGATGTTGGTTGTCTTCCTGCTTGTTGGTCAAAATCCTTATTAGCAGCATTTCAGCAGGGTCTCAGCACAACATCCAAGTATACATGCTGGGCCCTACTTAAAATTTTCAGGCACTTTCTGCACTCAGTAGATTGGAAAAAAGATCTGCACACTAGGCACAGCACCTGGGGGGCGTGCGGTAATTTCAGATTCAATCAAAGTTGCTGGGTAAAAACCGTGCGGTGACATTGTGGTGTCACGCACAAGTTTTGCGGAAACACACTCAGCAACCTGAGCCAAATCCGGTAACTTCCAGTGGCCTCGACATTGTAGGCATATTGACTTCAGCGATGATAGCCATCACACCATTGCCACGGAGTACTGGATGGATCCACTTTTGGGGGCTTGACAAAATTTGAATTAATAGCATATAAATAGCATTTTAATAGCTATATGGACTAAGGATGACTAAGGATGACTATGGGGTCAGAAGAGGTTCAGTATCTGGCATGGTCAAAGCATCTCCACCTTCTGGTGTCCTGGTGCCGGTTCCACGGCGGACTCGCGGCTTGTTGCGTGAGCCTTTGCTCAAGATCGAAGGGGCACACATGAATGCAGCTACGGGAATGTCTGGTTTAAAGGCTATCTTCATCACCATTGTTGGCATATGGTTCCATTCAAAAGACGTGAGCTCGGCTTCTGTTCCATCCAGCAACACCTCGCTGCCCACCTCAAGGTCTTTTGCTTGAATGGTCTTGTTGCCGGGAATCAAAATGCGATGATCTGGGCTGACCACCAGAGATGCTGAGCCGACTTGCAGTTTGATGACCGCATCAACCTGATGTTGTTCCGGTGGATGAAGCACCTCAATCGCAGTACCATCAGCTGCAATGACACGAGTTCCCTTGAACAGCATCTTGGCTGGACAGAAGATTTGGCCATCATCCGTCACCACCTTGAAGTATGTGTCTGGAAGGAAGCAACATGGTTGCCCTGACTTGACATGAGTCCAGGAGCCAACGGTACAAACTGAGGAGGAGTCGCTACCTATTTGCGCAGCAGCCATCTCTGCCACGATGCTGTGAATGTTTAAAATGGTAGCTTCCATGGCATCCACTTTCTTTTTCGGAGCCTGGGCAGCAATCTCTGTCAGGGTGCTTTCAATGTGTAAAATGGCAGCTTCCATGGCATCCAGTTTCTTCCAAATCCAACCTCCACAAAATACAACTAGCACTGGCACCATGAGCCACGCATGACTAGGCAAAGTCAGCCATACCAAATTTCCAAGGATGTCTGGAGACTCAACACACTCCGGGCATCTGCAATCTGACTGGCTTGAGTTTGAGCACATGGGACATTCTGGACATTTTCGGTCCAAGCAACTTGAAGCAACATCCTTTGTTGTGTTCCTTGAGTAGGGCCACTCGGTCAATTTCAGGAATTGCCGCTCTGGCTCATCAGCACACGTATCCATGTAAACAATCTTCCCAGGTTGGAACCGCATGCACTTCATATTCCGATAAGATCGCACCCACAGAATTTCACCGAACAAATTATCTCTCAAATAGTTGAATTGCCATTTTTCACTTCTCTGACCATAGCATCCACTCAAACGGACATGGTTGTCTCCATCCGGCTCCAAACACCCCCCAAATTCTGAGTTGACGATGGCTCTTTCACGCATGTACCAGCGCTGGCTCCGATCAGCTGGGTCACAAGGCTCAGCTTGCGTCCAGCCACCAATGCGGTTGTTTGTCATGCACAGCCCCCTGTGTAAATCCAGCACCAAGGAGAACTCCTCCTCATCGGTGGCCACCGTAAAACATGGCAATAGTAAACCAACTTTGAAGATTGTCCACCAGGCTTTCATCTTGCCCTGCTATGGCCGACTTCACAGCTCTATAGTCCAAATGGCTGTTCCAGCGCGGATGCAAGTCGAAGCTGTCGAAGATTTTGCGTGAAGTCCGAAACGGGCTGCTGGTGCTTTCAGGATTTCTCAAATTTCGTAATTGTCAGAAAATCTTCAAATTACAAATGTCATGTTGACACGGCTTCAATCCAAACCAAGATAATATTTGATTTTTCTTGCATCAATCTGAGTAGGTTCCTCAAAGTCTGATTCTGCCAACTTGTTGGTTCACCTCACCGAATCCTCTATGTGTTGCATCATTCCAACATATTCAAATCATTTCAAAACGGTCAAATACGTGGTTGAAAATCCTGGAAGATCCTTGAAACACCCAGGAAACATTGAAGTTACTATCTGAGGTCAGCACCGCCACAAACGAAGATCTTTCCACCAATCACTCCTGAAGCCAGTCGGTGGTTGGCAATCTGAATCTATATACACTCTGGAAATATGACATGACGTACGATTGACACTACATTCAAAAAATCATGAATAATCCAGCAAGTTGATCCAACGCGTAGTTGTGTTTCTGCTGAAAAAAGGGAGATCTCCATTCACTTCTATTGCTATGTTGGTTTGATGGAGGGATCTTCAACTGTGATGCTCTCATCTAGACATCTAGGTTCGTCAGGGGTGCAATGTGCAGTCTCAAATGCAAGATTTGTACCCTGACCCAAAACCTCCAATGCCTCTCAACATCCAGCCCTTCAAAACACTTTTAAGTCATTGATTCATGGATGCATCAAACAAATCATAGTGGTAGAGATTCCAAACATTTCCAAACCATGACTCACGTTTTAAACACAATCTATGATTGTGAAACACGTCCACTTACGAAACGTTGCAACCAACAATGAATCAACATCTACTTCAGATCTCTCCAAGCACCTGCCGAGGTGTATGCGGTGCTTCTGTCATCGTAGGAAGCACCTACCCCACCACTCCACAGCAATCCAATCTTTCTATTGGCCGTTTGATCTGCTTACACTTTAAGACTCGTCAAGGTTGCTGAACAAACTTCGTGGACTTTAACACTGCTAATTCATATCAACTCTGCATTCTGGATACACATAGATGGAGGGGATACTTCCGCAAAATGACAACAAATCATGGATGGACAAATTGGGAGACTGCCAGGGAATACATCCATCTCTGCCCGCTGGCCCTGGCCTCAAAGTCACCAGCCTCACAAGTACATCTTGCAGTGATAGGTGAGCATTTCAAAAAAGGCACCTAGTGAAACTACATGTTCAAAAACTTGCCCTAATCTTGGAGCCATGATGTCTATTGCAACTTTAACTACATGCAACATCATTTAACCACAGTAAAATACGGTTTTGAGTATAATTATGATTTACCAAAACATAAAAGATCCATGCACATGCTGCCTTTACTAGAAGTATCAACCGTTCGTGCGTCCTCGTGGTACAATTGTGCCAACCCGTCACCAACTATGTACATGTACGTAGTGAGCATAGTCCATATCCATCAGGTATCACATGGTATCACTGTATGAACAAATCACATCCTGAACCGAAGGTGTTTTCAACAAAAACATCCCTCCCGGCACCGCTTGACATGGCCCTTGCCTGCTGGTGTAACACCTCATGGCTCAAACGATTCAAATGCTCCTGGACGTAGCATGGAGGGTCGAAGGGTAACTTCGGGATGATTCAATGATTCAGGTGTTTCCTGAAATGGTCACGTCCATCACGATGGGATGCGTTTTCCACTTCTGTGTCCACTCAAAATTGATGGCACTCTGGAGTGGTCCATGAAAGCAAAGAACTTTCGAAAATAGTATAGTACCAGTATTTACAAAACAAACACACGACACGGGACACATTTCTGTTCCAGGGTCTTCCAACTGATCCTCTCTTTTCCGATCTTTTCTTTCTGGTTTCAAAGCCGTCTGTCCAACACAGTCCTGAGTGTGGTCCACCACCTCTTCCGTGGCTGCAAGCAAAGTTGTGGCTTCAATATCTTCAATGTCGGAGAAACCCTTGTGATATCAGTGAACTAGCCCCTTCCAATAAGGCCAGCAGCAACATCTGCAGCACAGGAATTGCGTACTGTCTTATGTCTTTCAAGATTGATCAAAATACCACACAAACGTCAGGAACATTCATTCTCATACAGTAGGAGTTCAATAGAAAGCCCCCATTTCCTCTGTTGCGTCGTTATCACTCACTTCCACCAAAAACATTGGCACTGGATTCCAAATCCTGTTGTCATCCACATCTGTTCATGATAGCTGTCCCTTGTACCATGGACTTGCATGACTTACACTCATTCATCTCATCCCTGAGTCTTCACCAAATTGGGCTTCCACATATCTGCGAATCTATGAGTCCTTATTTCTTGGCATCTCCACTGAAGTGTAGAAGCTTAGACAAGCGATTGTGTATTTAAGCACAAGGCTGCGGAGATGGAAACCTCTAAACATACACTAAACATACACCTGGTATACACCTGGTACGAGTCATGACTGCCGGTACATCTCCATTCCAAAAACCAACCTCAGGTGGGACTTTGATAGCCATCAAATTGGAATCCTGGCATAACACTTCTGGCTGAATCTGCAGCTGCAGCATTTTTCGTTGAATCCCTACGTGCTTCGGTTTGTTTTTAAAGCCACTTTGGACTTTGAATCCCCATGCGATTCAAGGATGCTGGGGATAAATCACACATCTTTCGCAGGACATTCCGCTCCAGGAGCGAGGTGTCCAGTCGTAGTGTACCCGGTGTTTCACATGGATGCTTCCTTAACATCTGATTTACCACGGTCTGTCCTCGTGTCATCTCAGTTTGTCAACATATTGTTTCAACCATTTTCCAATTCTTCAACACCTCGAATTGCTTGACTCCATGCACACCGGCACCATCCGAAATTTTCTCAAATGTGTCGTTAACATTGGCACCACGACCAATTGACTTGGCCATCTTTGAGCCAAAGTTCAAGCGTGAAAACCTTCCTGCCATTTCGGCAGGGAAATCACGACTTGCTGGCAAAGGGCTAACATTGGCCCCGCCAAAAAAGTGCCAGCTAGATCTTAGATGTAGCAATTATTATCATTAACATCTTAAGTCTTCAAGTTGAGATGCATCTTGCTTTTTATCATTGTTATATCTTGTTTTCAAGATTCCGCACCATTTTTCATTGCATTTTTGTTAAACTCTCTGATCGGGCAGCGTTCCTCCGCTCAGTCCCAGCCGGGGCTGCAGGAGCGAGGACGAGGGATCTGGGCGGAAAATCAGCGATCTTCTCTGTCGACAGGGCGTTTAGTTAGATATTTTTTTACACCAAATGTACTGTAATATTAAAAACACGATGAATCAACAATGAAAAACACATGAATAATTCAATTTCATTCAACTGATACAATATAATTCTTCAAAAACACATGCCAAATACCAATTTGATATAATTTGATGACATCCAACATCAATGGGAAAAACAAGAAATCCAACATCAATAATTGGTGAAGCTACATGGGGCCGACCTCCACCAATGAAGCCCTCTGTCGGATCGACCCACGGCGGGGAGGTGTTGTTCCACCACCTGGATAGGGCAATTTTTTGTTGAACTGTCCGGCAATGAAGGTGGTAAATAACCAATGTGTTTTAAACTTACTGTACTTATACAGTTAAAATATGTTACAAATAAAAACGTGGTCTTCAACAATTGTGAATGAATTATGAAGTAAGCTTGATTGATCAAGCAGAACCATGTTTTCATGTATTCTTTAATTCTGTTTCATTTTTCATCGTGACAGCATGCTTTCAAACTTCACTAAGGTCACTAAGCGCCTTCACCATCCTCCGCCACTGAACTTCGAGCCGCGGCAACTCCTCCCACCCCCGACAGCTTCTCTCTCCTTCCATCCCCTTTCTGTAGATGAAACGCCCGAACAGATTCAACAACTACAACAACTCCAATTGGATTGATGTTACAAGTCTTTAAGATCCTCATGTTGAGCAAAAACAACTACTATCAACTACTCAACAACTGCCCTGTTTCACTTCCAATGCCCCAGTTTAACTATTAATACTTAATACTATTACTATTCCATTTCTTAACATGTTCATCCACTCTCGCGACCTTCATCTTCATCCTCTTTGGCCGCAGCTTTGGCATGGTTCACCTCCAAGGCATACATCTTCCAAGTGAACAAATGTATCTGGTTATGAAATGTCTACAAATACGTACATTTATGTTATCAGTTTATTAAAATGCTATCACAATGTTTTCATTCTTAGAGACAATCATCAAATATATTATGCAAATACAGTATGTAATATTATGTTGGTGGCTGCACATGCAGATTTGGTGAGGATATTTTTGCGTTTTCCAACTCTTGGGCTCGTAGAAGCAAAAATGCCTGAAACCACCCTGAAACTTGAGCCCTGCAGCACTTTTTCTCATCAACACAGAATGCCCACAATCAACCTCCATGTTTTCAACCATATTGGGGTTGCATTGGAGGCAACATCTCATATTAAATGGAAGTCCTTGACAACTCTCACCCTTTGAACCATGCTGAGCTCCGAGCAAAGGCATTGATTGCAGCTATTTTGAGTTCCAGTGCCCTGCAAAGTGCCAACTTCATACAGCTGAGGAAAGCTTGAACGAAAAAATCTCATTCCATTTCGGATTCTTCAATAGCTGCAGGGATGTGCTGAGTTTAAACTGAACATTTCAACATGATTTCAATAGAAAAGGGTTGATTTCTCTTAGGCCGATTCCAAAAAAAATCAAAAAAACAATTGTGTTTGTTGTTTGGAAAGCCACTTTACGTCCATATCTGGCACCTGTTTCTTCGAAGCAAATCATCATGGTAGGTCTGCGCCTCAGCTTCACAGTTGTCATTCTGTGCCCAGGGTCCAAGAGACTGGCAAATCCACCGACAAAAGATATTTCCACGAGCAGGGTGAGCAAATTCTTTACTAATAAGATCAGGGTGTTAATTTCAAGCAATTTTAGACATGTCACACTTTTTGCACTTTCTCCGGATTTTTCTCAAGCCGAGTTACCCGTTTCCGCGAATGTTCCTTGGGCGATGCTGGTGATTTTGGCGATGTTGGCAATGTTGGCGTAGACGGCTTTGGAGAGAGCAACGACGACTGGGTGGTCATGGTCGTCATGGTGGTCACTCGCGTGATGCGCGACTCGGTGGTAGAGACCTTTCAGGTGCAAAGCCCGGCCCAACCGTTGAAGGATCATGGGCTAAACTTGGAAACTACTTCAATTGGATTTATATATTGGATTCAATTTAGTATTTCTAAGGAAGCTTCAAGGAGGCTTTCTGATTCTTATACACATCGAATTTGAATTTATACATAGTTACTGTATCCTATTTTATCTTTGAACTCAGCACCAATGACCAACATCCAAATCTGTACTGCACCTCCGCCTCCGCCTCAGCCGCATCCACCACTTCGACCTGCGAAATTCACAGCAGAAATTGGCTTTGAAGCTATATTTTTCTGCAGGTGGCAATCTAGAAATCTTGATATTCTTGGAGAATCTAGATATTCTATGAATGTCTATGATACTCTTTTGGAGTCTTATGAATCACCAAAAAGACAGATTGCAGATTGCAACTGTAGCAAAACTATATCATCGAACATCATCATTGTCGCGACTCTGCAAAGTTTGAGAGGTCTCAGCAATTCGTGGGACCCATTCTTAGGCGCTCATCCGGCTCACTGTTTATGATGTAAAAACATTCTTTTTACATCACTTGAACACGCCATCAAGGCTCGTGCTGTTGTTTGATCTGCTGTCCAAAGAAACTTGACTGACTTACTGTACCTACAACATACCGCATACCTGAGTTGAAAAATACAAGCACCTAAAAGCATCCCTAGAATGACTAAGTACAAACATGTTCTGAAAATGTCTACATCATGGGCATTCTTCACGAGGTGTCAAAACAGAGTTAAAGGCGTTGCTTTTCACTCAAACCTCGCTTCCTCAAAGCCTATCTAGACCAACCCCACCAAGCCTCCCGAAGCTTTTCAGCGACACCCCTGAAGCAATCTTGACACCTCACGGCGGTAAGACAAACGAACAGAACAAAAACTGAAAGTTGACTTTTTTCCAACTAAACAATGCCCCTTACTCCAAAAATGTGTGTTTGTTGTCTGACGAGTTTGTTGCCATGAACCAATCAAATCAATCAATAATCGGGTTTCAAAGTAGAACCGGGGTCCTTTGTAATTATCGATTCGGATCCTTCCTAAAGACCGCTTGATGGTCCCACAATCAAACTTCATCTCTCAAAGGTTTTGCATGGTGGGAGGAGCTTCTTCGCAGTTTGTTCTGAAGGAGGATGATTGATCTTCGAACAAATCTTCTTCTTCAAGCAAAATCTGCATACATTAGATATTTTGTCCAACAAACCAATGATGACAATTTCCAGCACTTCACTTTCAGCAAAAACAAATCTGAACTTTCAAATAATGTGTTTGCAATGTGTTCCCCATCATTAAGGCCATTGTTTCGGAAATGACATGCCAAATTTTGCAAGCAACGACAATCCACAACCATCCGGCCTTACGCTGTTGGTTGCCAAATCCTCCACCTGGACAAATGCAAACAGCAACTACAGCTGGTCATGGCATAAAATTGGTTGATGATAAATCAATAGGAATACAACACTTAAACACAAATCCAACAACATCTTGTCAAGATTCCAAAAAAAAAACTCCGAATATGTCAAATCTTCTCTAACAGGCTATCATCTACACATATCTCCATACATGTCTATACCTTTTGCCCCTTCATATCTCTCCACAATCCAATGGTTGGCCCTGACACCACTTCCCGTACCTCCAGGATCAAGCGTCGCATGAGGCTCTTGGCGACTGCCACATCCAAACCTTGCACAGGTCGCCTTGGATACCAAGCACCCTTTGGAGAAGAACACTTGACAAAATAATAGGACACCATACAAAAAGACGCAGGTATCTCGTATTCTCCCAAAGGTATTCATGTATTCTATCATTTGTCACATTTGTCCCTTCACCTTTGGCTGCGACTTGAGACCATGACTTCATCCGCATAATGGCTTCAATGAAGTCATGCACCTGTAGATCTCTTGTGAAACCAAGATCTGTCAGGAAAACTTCAGCGGTTTCAAGGATTTTCTACTGTCAGTACAGTACTTGGTGATCATGATGGATTTTCAACATGTTCTCAATGGATTATCAGTCACAAAAACGTCACCATGACATACCATGAGGCTGCGCACTCCAAAGATTCCGAACCCTTGAACAAGTGAAAGTTGCAAAATGCAACGCTTCAATGTCCGACTTGTTTCATTCTGAGAATATGAGTCGATAATAGCCATGAATGCCTTGACCCTCTCGTTGTTGGTCAAATTTAGCCTCAATGGTGGCTGTGGTGCTGGTGGAGGATCACACAGTCAAAGGATCAGATTCTTGGATGCACAAAACAATAGAACAATTCTTCCATGCCTTGTATTGCTGTTTGAAGATTAGGTGGTATCTTATTCAGCACATCAATGAATGACTGTTCATCTTTCGTTTGTCGAAAAATGCTTCGACCTTTCTCACCATATGATACAGCCTCAAATCTCAATGCAAAAACCCTGCAACGAATCTCCGCTCGACGTCGTCAAGGCGGGTCCACCGCGGCCGCTTTGATTTCCCATTCTTCGCTTCCAATGTTTCTGGCACCGGTCTCTTTAGAACCCACCCGACGTAGCCTTCCTCCACAGCTCATCAGGTGTTTAATGGGTCACCTTTTTTGGGAGCTTCCTCCTGTCAGAGGTTTCACTTAAATTTCACCAAACTGCACTGTGCTTTCTCTTCGTTTCTTGGGGCTGGTCACCCTGTTCTCAGGGACCTGCCGAGTTCAGCGAATCTGTTTTTTTGTTTTTGAAAAATGATGGAAAACACATGGAGATTTAAACATTTAAATGATTTGAGATTTACATGTGGTTTTCCAAAGTGCAAACTATTTGCTGTAAGGTGATATGATCCACTGGACCAAGCACATGGCAAAGAAACTTAACTAAATTTTGCGACACAGTTGCAGAGTGTGAGAAACCTCTGCTTTAGTCGACGTGTTCTGGGCCAAAGCCAAAAAGTCGGCAAAAAGGTGGTCGGACCACGCGATTCTCTTAACATTGATGACTTGAACTATTGATGATATATGATATAATTTGTAATTCAAAGGTCGGCATGTTGTCCAAATCACATATATATATATAATATATATTATATATATACAAGAATGGTTCTATTAGTATTGATTTTTCAATTGGTTTGAGAGTACTCAAGGAAGCATAATAATCAAGCACTTGTGACCAGGCTGAATTCCTAAGTGAGCCTTACAACGATACGCCTGTACAAAATAAACACATGTGACCGGAGTGCTATTGGAAGATATTGGAAGCATGTGTGCTGTGATGTCATAGTATCGCACGTATACATGATTCAAATTATTCAAATAAATCCAGATTTATAACGGGAAGGAGCTCTGAGAGACTCCACTCGGCCTACTTAAAATTGGTATAAATTTCTATGTCTCCAAAACATGCGTCAAATGTCACCAATCCAATAGCATCACCGGCAAACTGCAAGAGGTCTGCAGCTCCTCAAATTCTGCTGACGTGGCTCACATGGCTGTCACGCACAAATCGAGGATTCCTGCCTACCCAAGCAGTTCTGGTGCTTCCTCCCATTCCATTGCATCCTCCTCATCTGTAGCATCTTCCATGCCTTGGTCACCAATCCCGGGATTAGGAGGCAATTGATATATGGATGTGCATCATCAAAAACACCATGTTTCCAACAACACAAGGGGAATGAATGTTGCCCAACCGTCTGTGGTAACATCATCACGTATTACATACGAATTTTTTGTTACTCTTTATTGCCATGAATCTTCAATCCATTCAAACAGGTTTCATTGCAAGATTGATAGATCCCCCTCTTCTATCAACATTCAATCAAGTACCGGTGCCCTCATTCCCTTGCACCTGTTTTGGTAGCAAGATACTGGGCGAAGGGTCCACAGTTGATGGACTAAAATGGTCTTCCATGTCGCCACGAGCATAAGGAGGAATGCACTTCTTGTCCACAAACCTGGTAACATCAGGTGACGTAGAAAATATCGGTTGATGGGGTCTACAGTCTCTTAGGAGAGAGAGGTGATTATGAGGAAATCTATATCATCATGTATACTGATCACAAAATCACAGGTTATCTCTGATCATATCTGCTAGTACTGTCAGGAGATGAAGTAAACGCAGTAAATCAGTTTGGGTGGACGTATCTTGGGATCACTTTTATTTTTTGGTCAATTCTTGTTTAGTGTTTTTTTTCCAGTTTTGGTAGTTGTACGAGTTATATGAAGAAATATATAAATTAGAGGCTGTTTTCAGATCCCAACCACTCATGCACTACTCTTCCAGGGAAGGCAAACAACACCCTGGTGGAAGTCTGTTGGATGAGTTCGGATGAAACTTACGCAGCCTCAAATGGTGTAGAAGCTCTTCATGTGCTGTAATTTCATCCAGTCAGATATGAAAACGATTGTAATATGACTTGTCAAACAGTCATCATCATCATCATCATCATCATCATCATCATCATCATCACCATCATCATCATCATCATCATCATAATCATCATAATTATCACAATTATCATCATCTATACAAATACGATTATCAAATTGTATCAAATCTCCTTCTGGTTCATGAAAGTGTTGACATTTTTGACTTTGAAAGCTTGGCGCAAGGAACTCAAGCTTGAGCTCATCTTGTGCTGCACACGGCCGCTCCAAATATCTCACAGCCGACACCATCATCAGCAATTCGCCGGTATCCGAGAGGAAATAGGCTGTACCTGGCTACAACGAGCAAAGCTGAGAAGCCACACAGCATCCTCTTCCTGCCTAAAATTGTTGTTGCTATAGCAAAATTTGGTATCAAAAATAGCTACTGTACTTTTGAGATTCAAACTTGCATGCTGAACTTTCTAGGGCAGTTTGATTTGCCGACTTGTTTTAAACTGGACACTAAATCATGGACAATGAAAGGAGAAGAGAACTATATACTGTAACATTTTATATCTGTAGACAGTATCAAAAGGTTTCAACCCATTAAAACGATATTAGTCAAAATTGGATCATTTCCCCAAGTAGGGGTGAACATACAAAAAATGTTTGAAACCACCAGCAGAAACCTAGTATAATTCGTATGGAATGAATATCTCGCCTTTGGAATCCAAAGCAACCTTCGCCACACGAGCTAGTCGGCCAGAGGAGTTCACGATAGGTTGCCATCCACGAGGGAGCTCGGTGAGCCTTACATGGCTCGTGGTGCAATTATTTTGGCAAAATTATTTTGAACCTCAACCACCGCCCTAAATAATATGGCTAAGGGAGGGTACATCTCATCTAATTATGCCTGTTTTTACCATTTCTTGACAGGTATCTTCCAGTAAATTCCAGTAATCGAACATTGCAGGTTTCATCAAGTTTCCAGGTGAATTTCCTATTGGAACATGAAAATTCCCATTGACGTAGCTATCTGAAGGATTTCTCAACGGGCCACAGGAGGTGACTAAATCCAAAATCCATCATCCCCCAAACATCCAAATCTAACAAAATGCATGCGTGATGAAAGTGATAAATTCACATGTACATCTACATACAACGTATGATCCAATACGATGTTGGAAAATAAAAGCAAAAAATGCTATGTTGCAGCCTATACACATAAAGCCATGGTCGTAAACCTCAAACATAATACCATGTGAATCCAAGGTCACTTGCTTCAATCCACAGGCACCAGAGAGTAGCAGTTGGACAGTACTTGATCCCAAGCTTCCCGACCATTGTGATCTGAATGGGAGGAGTGATCCCAGGTCATCTTTTCGCATCGACAGCTCCTGTACGTTCGCCACCGTCGAGTCCTTGGGCACTTTCAGTATGGGCACCTGGTCGTTGCCGATGCGCCGGCGCTTCAGGACATCGTACGTCATCAGCTCATGTCCATCACGCTTGAGGCCAGGTTCCGGCAGTTCCGGGGGACTGGGCGTCAGGCGTCGGCGTTTCTCCACCTGACTCAGGGGTAGAAAGTGTTCAGTGTGTGTTGTTATGTTTTCCCAAAATCTTGTCAAATAAATCATGACAACTCCCCAATCAAACAGCAAACATCTCTCTCATTCTGTCCTTTCCAGAACTAATCCGATAAACTTCAAGATCTGGCACTTCCACCTGTTTTTCAATAATTCAATATGTATCAATATGTCTCACCTCCTGAACAAAGGAAAGTGCAGGCTGTGTCAACCCAACATTACTCAGCTCTTGCACCACTTCCTGCAACGGCATCCGGCGACGTTTCTTCTCCGGGTATCCCATTGTGCCATCGTCGCAACGCTTGGCCCGTTCGAGTGCCATGGCGGTGGCTCTTAGGCGCTTGGCCCCCCAAAGGTGTCAACAGAAAGCCTTTGAGCCAAGGAATCCAAGCAGGAACTCAGAATGAGATCACTCACTTGTTAAATATTCATTGAAGCAGGATGGCTGAAAGAGATAGCTCAGTATGAAACACGTATTTGATGACCGATATGTAGACAAATGTGGAATTGAAATGCCAAGTAGTGCAAATAGGTAGTACTGGAATTACTGCTGAGTCTAACCTTTTCAGGGAGAACCAGTTTCTGTATGTTTCTGTTGCCACAAGACTCTCCATGTATATATACCATGTTATTCCTCCCTTTTTCTCCTGCTTTTGCTATCATTATACGGCCCTCCCAATATCCACATCACCTTGCAGCAAAGAGGATCTCTTTGGAAAAGTTCCTATCCCCACCATGAAGGCAGCTCAGGTTGCCAGTAAGCCCCCGACTTCTGATACACCATCAGAGCTTGATCTGGTCGCAGTTCAATAAGTTCCAAACTGCGGCCAAGGGTATTAACCAACATTCGGGACAGTGAATGAATGAGACTTCTGAATAATGATTCATTGTCAGGAAACTGGATAAACATGAATTAAATGATAATAAGTGTAGCAACTACAAGAGATTCTTCATGTTTTAATGGATCAGTTGTGCCTTAAATGTATCAGGAATGCACACCTCACCCAAACAAACAAAGAAACAAACAGTTTTTTTTGGGAAATCACAGCGACCAACAAAAAAAACACTACCCCCATGGAGCTCACCAAAGGCACCTTCTGGCAAACATCCGATCGGATAAAAGGTAATTCAACTCCCGGATGGTGATTAAATTTCGATCCACTTGAGTCAAATCCTGCCGGGTTGAAGCGACAACATTTTTTTCGAATTTTGGTTTGCAATATGATTTTTAGGGGAGTTGGTGATATCTTAAAAAAAAAACGTTGAGAAGATGGAGAATGGGAAAACAGATCCCCCTTGGTATTTCCCATGGTGTGCTGGAACCGCAGGTATTGTAGTACAATCAGCCTGTGCCAACTTATTTCCCTATAAAATGATGCTTCCCTACTCCTTACCAAGTCCTACAAAAGTCTGTTCCCAACCAAAAGCAGTCCCCTACAAAATGACCCTGTTCTGGAGGCTTTGTCCTTGGAGGGAGTCCAAAAATGCCTATGATAAGATCGAACATCTTTTTTGTAGGATCCTCTGATTTCCAACAAAAACATGAAAAACTTGTATGTCAACACCTCCTTTTTTGTAGGGAACTATTGTCTTTTTGAATTCCTTCAAGACTTTCTCTGTGGCATGTTGTAAGAAGGCATGTTGTAAGAAGACCAGGTCCAGGGCTCGTGTCCCTTGACTTGTTTCAATCCTTTGCAAAATTCCGAGATGGTCACCTCATTATCATTTATAATATTTATATATCTATACCACTACAAAAATGGGTATACAAGACAGAAGTCCTACAACAGTGGAGGTTCCAGCCTCAAAGTACGAAACCAGGTCTCCTCTCCTTTTTGGGGCCCCCAAAAAAAGATCCTAGAAACTTGGTGGGCCCAACCTCAGTTCCTACAAAGGGGTGATTTTCCTACAATATTCCCGGTGTACGACCCTTTGTTTTCTACAATCTTCATACCTTTTTGAGGTTTGTAGAGAACCCAACCCTCCCTCTTTTATAGTGGAAAAACCAACGGGGATCAAAACAGTGTTGAGTAAGATTGACCTCTTGAAAATGATGAGCAAACTGTCCATGCTGTCGCACTGACTAAATCCCGCAGCATCTCAACTGCTCCTCCAGTTCAGTATCCTTGATGAACTTCGTTCCTGGAACCATTCCTGAACGTACCTGGTGTGCCACTGCCAGCTACGAGTATATAATGATATTTGGGTACAATATACAGCATCCAGGGATCCCAACATGACCTCTTCATTCTGCAGAATCTCTTACTTTTTCTTGGCCCGGAAGTTCTGCAAGTCATCATTTTTTAGTACTTCAACATTACTCCATCTATAAAATGATCACAGCTGGGCACGTGAACAAAGGTAAAGTTGCCACCATACCTGGATGCAAGGGATTCGTTCTTTGGGCATCTTGGAAGCCGATTTCTCAAATGCCAATGGGGTCCCCCGCCTGAACTGAAAGACCTTGGCAAACTGGAACTTCAGCCGGAAAATCAGGGTGAAATTATAAATAATGAGATTGTGTATGTGGATGTATATGCCGTGTATCCATTTGCATCCATATACAGTATACATATATTATATATATCCACAAATGGGAATGATATTCTATACTACCCATTTCACCCTGGAAAAAAAAAACGAAACAGTGAATACACCCAAGATCGACACCTTGGACAAGTTCACCCGCCGAAAGATCATAGTTCTCAGAAGACTCCTCACACAGATGGTAAATCAATGGTGACACCGACCTCAAAAATGCTAAAGCATAGAAAACGTAAGCTGCATCAACAGCTTCTGTGATTTCTTCAAAATTGAAATGCATGAAATTCAGGGAAGAGTTCTACATCAAGCACTTGGCAATGGCGATGGGAGCTCTGCAATCTAATATATATATATATAATTATATATATATCATCTGTAAATGTATACATGTGTTTTTGGATCTACCCTCCACCCAAAAATGGCATGTTGAAGATGATGTTCCTTTTCCCAGGTGGGATATGTTAATTCCCTGGAGGGTATATCTTTCCGACTCACATCCTTTTTTGGTCAACATGTCGACACGCCAAACAACTCAATCCCGATGGCATCCATGGCATAGGTTGAAGATGACCTAGTTGCTGGTTTCAAGTTTCAGGAATTTCGTAAAACACATGATGCACTTGGAATCGGAACAACATCCATTAAAAGAAATGACACATTTTGAACAAACAAAACATCTATTTATTGAAAGCATCATGCCATGCCATTGGACTGCTCATGGTCGATTCCGTCTTTCCATCCACACCACTCCTGCTGCGTCGTCGAGCACCTTCAGTATGCCCATCGTCCTCTTGGTGTTCTGCCTTGGGGGGTTCCTGCTCGATGACCTCGGAAAATGGAAAATTAGTTGGTGGTTTCAACCCATCTGAAAAACATTATATAGTCAAATTGGATCATTTCCCCAAATGGGGATGAAAATAGAACATATCTTGAAACCACCACCTAGCATATGATATATGTATCTGTACCTAGATATATTGTAAATGTATGCACGCTACTGTATACAGTATTAATCTATCATTATCGATCAATTCATCGTTAGGACTTTTCGTTTGCTATTGTTAATACTCATTATATATCATTATATGATATCTACCACGAATTGTCATTGATGATTGTGAATTATTGTTCATGATATAATGATATAGACATATAATTTATCAGGTTGGAATTGTTAAGTCTTGATTTGATAACTTAAGTGCGTCATGAACAATCATGAAAAAATGCATATGATGTATATGAATCGATATACATACATCAATACATCATACATGCATCCTTATCATCCCCTGAAAATGGCAACAAAACACATGTAACAGGATGCACAGGCTTGGACAATTCGACATGAAATCTCATAAAGTAACGTCATCTACCAAACCTCCATGTTTGGGTACCAGTGGTGTGCCATGTTGAAAAACTGTGTGCACCCAGGTAGCATAGCAAGGCCATACTTTTCCTGGCGGTGAAACAGAACGCTGGCCTTCGCCAAATAAACCAATGGAATGAATCTAGAGTCTAGACTCTAGACACAACCTCACTTGCAAAGGTTACGTATCTGCTGAACCAATTCATATGCAAATTAGCTCAACTTAAAAAATTGCGATTAATATGCCCAAACCCAACAAAGCCCAGAATCTGACAAAGCAAAGACCCACAATAGAAGCATTCACTGTTTGACTTCACTGACATTTTTGGAATTTTCCAACTTCATATCTCAAGGCAAGATGACCACGTCAGTCACCATTGAAACAGGAAAGGTGGACCACCACCATCCCACATCAGCTGGCTTTGCCTCACTTCAAGTTGATCTTCATCGTTGCTGAGACTTCTATATTTATCTATCATCGGTAATGGGTTCATTCACACCATCGCCTGAACTTTTCAGGTCATTTCAGGACATGATAAAAAGATGTTAGATGATTTAGAGCTTGCAAACAAAGAAGAGTCTCATCAAGCTTCAACTCCTTCACAAGGCTTGGCTGACACCCCTAAATAGCCTGTATAGTTTGAAAGAGCTCATCTCGGTATGTAACTCATTGATATTTACATCAACCATTGAAGATTGGAAGTCGAAGACAAACTTTTTACCCAGTTCGTAGTCCCAAAGTTGTACAGTAGGTTTGAGCCTTCCGTTGCTAAAGGCCATATTATTCATCAATATCCCTTAAGTGTGTAGATCCGTTGCGATTTCATTATCTGAAAAAAAGCATGAAACAACTGCCACTCCCCCTGTAACTTCTGACCATCATCCATTGTTTTTCAAAAAGTCCAAGTGACCAAGGATCGTTCTGCGCATCAGGCGACAAGCTGGGATTCTGCACAGCGTTGCCAGCTTCCCAGCTTTCAAAGGTCATGGCACCACAACTTTTAAGGAAAACCACGACATGAAACCACAATCACACACAGAAAATTTCACCACCATCACCACCCTTTACGTGAAAACACCATCACACAGAAAACCTCCCATTTTTTTACATAGATTTTGCCAACACTTTTTTTGTTTCAGAACTTCCCCAAAAAATCGACTTTTCCAGTCCAGCGTGAGCAAGGCATCCACAGCCACTTCCACTTCTGAGACCTCACGGAGGTCAACCAAGGATTCACCGAGTCAATGCTACTAGGCATTTTTTTTTGAAACTGGAAAATATCTCACTTGATATCCCTAGATATCCAAAATAATTCCACAATATCCCTTGATATCCAAAATCTATACCTTGATATCCAAAATATCCCT
Organism: Breviolum minutum Mf 1.05b.01; assembly: GCA_000507305.1. Taxonomy (NCBI): domain Eukaryota; class Dinophyceae; order Suessiales; family Symbiodiniaceae; genus Breviolum; species Breviolum minutum. The sequence goes on along the minus strand of DF240346.1, from coordinate 58,884 downwards.
TAGATAATCTTTGTGTTTTCAGAAATCGTGGGTAAACAGTGGGTAAACTAATATTATGTAAACATGGGGGTTTTTCACCTACTCCACACTGTGCCGAGTGCCGAACCCAAACACATCGAGTCACCTGGCCCATGCACGACATTGACGACATTGACCTACCACAACCCACCTTCAACATGAAAAAAATTGCCATCTGATTGGTAGACATGTTTTGATTGCTGCTTCTGATTATCATTGATTATCATTGATTATCTATACCAAAAAAATATCAACTATACTTTACAGCAGTTGGCAGTTGTACAGTAGTAGTAGTCTAGCTATGTTCAAATGTTTCCATTTTTTAGCCATCTTACTGTACCTGATGCAAACCTTGCGGTGCCACCCTCCCCCCCTGGCATCCCATCAGTCACCCCATCCAGTGTCACCTCGGCGAAGTTGTCATCATCAAAGGCTGAGAGTGAAAAGGATGCCTGCGAGGCTTCGCTGTCGCAAAGTTGGAACCACTTAGAGAATATCAGGTCGCAAGATCTGATTATTGAAAAAAACCTGTTTTTTATACTGATGAATGTGTGATACTGATAATGTATAGTCTAAATTCACTGTACGTTACTACATTGTACTTAATTCTAACAAAATTTGTATATGAGTGAGATAACCTTGGTACTTGCAGCCCTCAACTTCATGGCAACCAGAGTCACGTTTCTCCTTTAGCAGTTTTGCTTTCATCTTGGCATGTATTCCTAGTAAGAGTCACCAGAGTTCAGGATTATGATGCATGTTTAAAACAGTAATATGATATGAACGTGTATTATAAATTGTACTAAACTTTTTATAACTCTTCACTTTTCCGTTGGGCTTCCAATATCTTTCACCACCTCTGCAGGCAACTGAACTTCTGCAGCTCCTTCACCTTTCGCCGTCGAATGATGCGGCAACACGTGACTGTGATGTAGTGCTACGTATTGATGTACTGACAACTGACTCAATGTCGTACTATGCACCATCAAAAATAAAATGAAGTCATATTCAATTCAGAAATAAGGTTTGATATAGTGCCATTATGTGCCATTCATACCTCCCACCCCACAGGTATCACTTGTCGGTTGGTTTCCAGCTTCAAAAATGTCACTGAGCTCGTCCACTCGTCACACCACAATAGGATCTTCTATAGATGCAAGTATTTAAGTTGGATGGTATGAATGAATAATTGATACCTCCCTTGTGATGTCTTTTGAGTTGATAAAGAAGATACTTGGTACTTGTATGTAATATAGTTTTTCAAAACAAGAAATTGCCTGACCCTTACTTAGATGTCAAAAGAGATATCGACTCTTAAGTTCCAGACCTGCAGTTCCTTCATTTGTAGACATCGTCCTGGGAAAAGTTGCATGAAAAGCATCGAATGGCCCTTGGAGTTGAGGAACAACATCAAAGGTGCATTCTAGGGTCCACATGGCATGGATGGTTAAATAAAAATCAATATTTTAAACATCATCTTTTATAGTCTGTCATTGATATTTTGTCTGGCTTTTACATGCTTTAGCTACCTCTGTTTAAAAATTCCCCTATCACAGCGCCATGGGTTTTCGGGTGGTACACTGTTTACACCCCTGCATCGCCAAGTCATAAGCAAGTGACGCCAACACGGCTGTTGCATCACTATCCATGGAGTCGAGTGTGCCTGCCAAAAACACACTATGCATCACTATGCCATGATGTTGCTCAAACATCGCGATTCTTGGCTAAATTTGGAGAACTTCTTCAGATCGACACCCAGATTAAGATCAAAATAATCTAGCCTCATTCTGATCATCTTGTACTATCTTGGATCAGCTTCTATCTTCATGTCCTACTTCATCGATATTGCATCTCTATGATGCGCCAGGGCTTTCTGCAGCTGACCCCACCGACCTCCATTCGCCCGAAGCAATGCACGTTGCCTGAGGTCATGTCACAGTCATGTCCCATCAAAGAAGGGTAGGCAAAACCAGGCTGCCATAGGGAACAGCTATGAACAGCTCACAACATATACGTATAGATCTATGATCCTTTTTTGGGAATTGAGACATTCAATATTCAGATATGTCCCAAAAAACTTTCTGGGAAACAACCCCACTATAATTCCTAAGATCCGTGAATCCGCCGCAACAAAAAAAGCAACGAGATATTTTGGCTGCATGACTCCCATTATGGGTAATCGTTACCACATTCCTGGCAAAAGGTTCTTTACAAACTGGAGGATTTTTCTCCGGTGAAAAACCAACCTGCTGTTGCGGTTGTTCAAAATCCCCTGAGGCTCCTGACTTGGCCCGGCCAGTCAACACATCGTCGTGTTGAAGACGAATTAAGTTCACCCGCTCCTGAGATGCGATTCGGATGCCAATTAGGTGTTGGTGTGACTCGTTTGGTGCATGTGTCACCTGTGCCCTTTCGATTCTTTCCTTTGTCTTATCTCTATATTATTGTTCTATCTTTCTTTTTCATTGTGAATCTTGTGGTAACACTGACAATGTCCATTTTGAAGGGAATAACATGTACTAGCTGACAACAATGGCTGCATCAGCTCACCTGACGTCCTAAACCTCCATATTCCGAGTTAGATTGCTTGGGGAGTTCGGTGTCCTTCACTTTCTCCTGTTCTGCGGCTAAATGATGTTCCATCTCTGTGAAGCACTCATCCATTACCTCAAAATCGCAGTCACAATGGTGGCAGAATGTGGAAGTCGCAGCCACCATTGAGGACGTTCAGGCGGACTCAACATACAGATCCCCCAAATCGTACGGTTGATGGCTGAAATCTTGCACCACCTGGGATGTATGAAACCCTGTATGAAACCCTGTAAACTGGTGCAGGATTTCAGCCATCAACAGTGTCACATCCAATTCCATCAATTGATTGCCAGAAGATGTGTGAGGCATTGTTATGTTCGAAAATTTGACACAGGATCTAATTGGCCTTTGCCATACGTGAACAACATAATAACATAAATATATGTGTAATGATGTTGGGTCATTTTGCTGTATCCATCTGTATCTCAACATGTTGGACTCATTACTCATTTGCCTGACCCATTCCCTATTCCATTATTCATAACAAATTCATCCCAACAGGTGAGCCAGGTAACAATCTGCTAAGGTTTGTTGCAAAAACCTCCATCCAAATTGTACCCTTTTAAAGATACTGTTGATGGAAGACATCCTGCACCACCTGAAATTCAAAAAAAAGCTCTAAACAATGGGATAAACTACCAACCTCAATACACCCGAAGATCAACATGGAACCTAAAAAGTCAACCAATTGAAAAGGAACATCATCTTCCAAACTCCAAACCATCATTTTCAGGTTCCATGTTCATCTTCCAGGGTGTACAACCCCTCCCCCAATGGGAGAACTCAACCATTTCCCTCCCCCCCCGGGGTCAACCTGATGAATCGCTTTTCGAGCTTTGTGAAGGCGATGCTCCAGCTTCTCAGTGCCTTCCTCCTGGATGGCAGGTTTCCATTGGTACAAAACAACTTTCAGGTTTTGGAGGTGAGCCATATGTCAATTCATTGTCATTTTCATTCAATTCTTGTAAGGATTTCCCCAATGATGTTGGTGTATTTTGTATACTGAATCTATTGCAGGTGGCCTTTTGGTTTGGGATTTTGGGATGGGATTCCTTACCAGTCATTCTCAACTCAGCTCCTTCAGCAAAGCAAAAGCTGTTTGCACCATAACGCCAGTCACCAAATTCAGAATTCCTGTCACGTGGGGCCGGTTTTTTGTTCCCCCAGAATCTGAAGTCTCAGAATCTAAAGTGTCTGGCAAAGGCGAGATGATGGGATGAATCACACCTATCCCATCTATCCCCTAATCCCTACCCCAATTTTATATTAAAATTATGTTCTTTACCCTGGTTCTTTCGCCCTGTGGTAGCGTACGTACCACGTTTTTTTTCCCCCGGGTGGTTGAACTCTTATGGATGCATCCCGAGTGCTGGAGATTTGGCGCCAAAACTTGACCCCCAAAAAAACTATAGCTAGCTTCCTGGGGCTAAGCATGATTTATTCGTGGCTATACTTTCCAAATCATCCCAAAAAATCCTAAATCCTCCGAATCCTTAAATTGATTCGTTACAGTTATGCTATATAACAACCCTTATAGTTTCAAATTAAACCAACAGGGGGTTCTTTAATGTTCAACTTTTGGGATCCCAAAGTGAGACCTACCAATTCACTGCCACCAGCCACACTTTTAGCGGTCCCATCAGCCCCGTGCGCCTAAGCTGCAAATCGCTAAGAAGAGGATGGTGAAGATGGGCATGATGGCTTCCAGTGATGGATATTTGGCGACCAGTCTCACTTGTGCGGACCAGTTGCTGAGTGTAGTCATGGTGAAGAGGGTGATCATGCAATCAGGGATATGACCCCAATCATCCTGGTCGAGATGGAATTCGGCAGTTGCGACTTGTAAGTTGATACAACATCATCTTGGGTCAATAGCATTCAGAACCCAGGACCCATCTATGGAAATGCTCATAGCACCTCTTGAACATTGAAGAACTACTGTAAAACACTATATGCCACATACTGCCACCTGCTGCAAAACCCACACTTGCAACTGCTTTTTGTGGACCTTGGCTTGCCAAGGATGGAACAATTCTCAACTCCCATGGATCGCTCCTGTATCACGGTATCTTCCTGCGTTTCTGCTTCATGACCAACAAAGTCCACCATTAACACAGCAGAAGCATAGATGAACAATGTCATAATGGACACCTGGGGCCATGCCAACAAAATTGGGACATCGTCAAAAATGCTTGGGATGGAAGGCCCCGAAATTGTCCACCATGCCACAACCTTTGTTTTATTCCTATGTTACCAAAGATGGTTCGCATGTTAACCATTGATCTTCAATGATCCACTTTCCAATCGCCCACCGAGATACAGATCTGATGATCAACCGGAAGTTCCTCAGCATCCGGGTAAACTTCGCGCTCTCCCCAATCCCTTTACGATTGGTCAATAGGGATTCGGATTATTTTATGGCCCCTATGGCTTATAGAAACTCCGTACAACTGGCTAGTGAATAATCCCCCGCATAATATAGATAATTAAACTAGATATATAACTATAATAGATTAACGATATTAAAACATATTGTCCTTTTTCATTGCCCATCCTTGCACTCATTCGTATACAGACTCAGTACTGACTCATGGAACCACTGAGAAAAGCAACCGAGATGATTGATCAAAAAGTATCAAAATAACGTGCTGCACCTTTGGCAAGTTTGAGGATACCCGTCTGTCAACCGGGAACCATTGCAAACCCATATTTATGTCCATTTCACATACACCACTCTTCCCCAAACCCTCCCCTTGTTGAATATTAGATATATTGCACTATACTTACGATGACATGATGACATCTCAAGAAATGCAGCTCCAAGTGTCCCTACAAATCCTTTGACCATCCGCGCCAAGTCTTTGACCAAATGCAACAGGCGAATCAATCGCACTAAACGAATCAAGCCCACCAGTCGCAAGGCTGGATTGTCCCCACTGCCCAAGAAGCGTAACAGAAAATTGTCAACGCCTCAAACCGTTGACACTTGATGAGAGAAGCTTGAGACCGCCGAATAACTAAAGATACATGCGATATAATGAGATAAAGAACTGGAATTCCGGGGGAAAAGAACATGGAAAGCCAGTGAAAAGATGTGATCTGAAAAGGCATAGTGATCCTTGAAATGAGAAGTTCATGTTCTACCAAGACAAATAGGAGGAAGTGAATGGGCAAGTCTTGATGCCATGGAATCCCGAAAGGGTATCCAAAGGATCCCAAAATCACTCGGGAGACGTCAACTCGACTCTACAGCACTGAAGAAACATGAAGAAACCCCACTGTGAGAACATCCTTATACAGTAAGCCAAGATACAAGACACCACTACCGTCACGATGTCGAACAGAAACATCTTGTCCAACAAGAGGTTCTTCGAGTGTACAAAGACATTGCAAAGCTGAGATAGAGTCCTGAAGCTTCTGAATATCATTCGCAACTGTGAGCAGCAGCTATTGTACTTATAGTATGAATGTCCTTCATGATGGAACCGTGCATGACTCATGACAATAACCAGCCCAAGAAGTATTTCTATCTATTTCCATCTATTTCCCATGAATCCCTTAAACATCCTTAAACCACCGCCGCAGAACATAGCAATATTTCAACTTCACTTGCAATGACACGGGCCAAACGGGACCTGGTGACATGTCCTTCTTTTTAAAAATCTTCCATGCCAAGGGTCATGGTGGTCACAATCTTGGGTACGACGAGAAAAATCAATTCGTGCTCTCCAAAGACTTCGATCTGATATTTGAAGATGGCTCGCAAGAAAAGCTCAGCCGTGAAGGTCAACCTCGGTTTGTGTTTTTTTTCCGGTTAAAAGATGTCCATGTTTAACGGTTGGACATCTTTTTGCAGTGGCAAAAGATGTGTGATTTCAAAGGTGAAACAAGTACAATGCAGTATACATCAATAAGAATGTGCAATGTGCAGTAACAGTGATCTAGAAGGATTGACACGATAGAGATAAGAAAAACAACGATAAAACAGTAACACTTAATTCCCAACATATCCCAAGGAAACGAATCTCCGAGTAACACGAAGATGCTCTCCAAGGTAAACCAAGCCATCGCCTCAGAAGTTCCAAGTGTCGGAGAAGATGAAGATAAAACAACAGGACAGGGTATCAACTGGTTGTGGTCTGATTGATGTGATTGCGTTGGACTGTCAAGGATATACTAGGTATACATGATTCCTGGTGACCTTGATAATCTGATATACTCCATATATGTGATGAAACACAACCTCGTACTATTGAAAGATTTGATCAGTGCTGCATATTCGTCTACAAAGTCATGCCCAGCTCTTGGTGTAAAAGGCTGTCTCAAATTCAAGCTTTCCAGAAATTGTGCGTCGGCGTGTGTGTTTTTAAACTTCAGTAGCCACAGGTCCAAACAAACATGACATCTAAGCTATGGATCATCAACCACCCCAGACTTTAAACATACGAAATCATGCAAACACGGAAGGAAAATGAGCATGAAAGCCACACTCTAACATACACATGCACACCCCTACACAATCGTTCTATCGTTTTTGTTGGGGCTTGTTACTTACGCTGTTTTTTTCAACGTCCAAGTCACTGGGCTTGCAAAGCTTTTAGAACTCAAATCCCGCAGCTCTGGTGGTCGTAGTTCGATGTCCACGCCCAACTTCACAGCGTTTAGAATCTCAAGTCGGACAAGAAAGGGATCTACGAACATATACACACCCGAAAACTAACAGTTCGCCCCTGAACATGGATGCTTGGAAGACGATCGTTTCCGTTTGGGAGGGCCTATTTTCAGGGCAAACTGTTAGTTTTAGGGAGGGTACTAGGGATGTGAAGTGAGGTACAGGTTGGGAGGTGATGATCCACAAGAAAAAATCACATCATATCACATCGATAAACTCGAAATTGAAAAATTCAGCAATGAACTGGCCTCAGGCCCTCATCTTCTGAAACAAGCTGTAACACCCTCTAACACCCTCTCGTAGTATCTCATACTTTCATTGTATATCAACCCTAGCCTTTCATTTTCCGAGTTGTGCAATTCATTTCATCATGTCAACACCGTTTCAACAGACACTGAGCTTGCTATTTGGATCAAGTTGCCAAGACGAGGGCGAAGAAAGTGTCAAACTGAGTTTGACTTTGCTCGATGAGCCGCTGCTCCTGTCGCTGCTTGGAGATTTACCAGTTCCATGGCATGATCAAATATATGTCAATCACATCACATCACATCCACAATGGCACCCTCCAAACTTCCAAAATCTTCCATCCGTCAGAAGACCTTACCGAACCAACTGCAGCAGGTTGATTCACATCACTAAACTGGGCAGAAACTCTGCCGGTTGCCAGTCCTGTTCTTTGAGCAGCAGTCGCTTCTGTTCACCTCCAGCCTCCTCCTCTGTGCTCTCTTCCAGCGTCGTTGAAGGAGTATCCATGGTGGCTGTGGAATTCACCACCTGAAAGAGCTGCAAGATGCAAGTTGTGGGTGGGTCGACCCAAAATGGCCGGTTGGAAGAAGAGAAACTTGGAAGTTTTCCAAAAATCATAAAAAACTTGGATGTTTTCCCAGGTATCTGGATAATCATCTGGGATTTGTTATTGAATCTAGTGATGTCAATGATGACTTTGTGCTCTTTGATATTTAGGTGCCCAGTGAAGGTGTTACAAAGTCCAGCTTCCATCGTTCGATCTTGACGACAGTCGTCCACTCATACTGAGTCATGGACTACTTCTTCCGGTAGAAATCTCCTAAGCGTTCAAATCGGATTGTCAGAGGTGCTAATCGTGCTCATTCAACAATCCTTCTGGCCTTCCATTGGATTAGAACTAGCGACATCACGACATCTATCAAAGGTCTTCCCTTCCTCGAATCACCTCATTTTGCCTCTGTTTCGAACCCAACTTGGCACTGTGAGTCGAGTCTCTGCAAAAGAGGCGAAAGAAAATCTCTGCACTCATCCAGTTGAGCACTCACAGATTCAAACATGCCATGCATATTGACCATTCTTTCATAGACCAACCAAAGACCGCGCATGGTTCCTTAGGAAAGAGTTGGTCCGAAGTCCGAAGAGAAACATCTTCCAAACATCTTTCAAACGTGTAAATTGAAACTGTATCTCCAAAAAATGCTGCAAGTATTTACTATAACAAACTATATATACAAACTCCCGGAAAAAACTGAAAAAAATCCTCTGAATGGGATTCAAACTTCAAACCATCGCAGCCGGGAGGCCGACGATATCTAATGGATGAGCTCGAGACTTCATGAACATCAAACTCTCAATGAACTCGTCGATGGTAATGCCTGGATGGGAAGTTATATATATTTTGGATTTTTTTTTTACAGCTTTATGCGGCACTGGCTTTCCAAAGACCTCAAGTATATATATATATATATCTAAATTCTAAGGGGTTTCCCCTCATGAAAAGTACCACCAATTTGGGGGGGGGTGAGTCCAAGTTTGCTTGAAGTTAGCATGGAACAAGGAAAAGATCGAAACCGTTTGCAATCCAGTCCTGATAGCATTGAAACATTTAAGCCCCAGCCACTCAATTGCACTATAGCGCGATCTTAGCCATGCCTTGTTGGTTGACACTTTCCATCCCCTTCTACTAAGGGTATGGCGATGTCAACTGAAACCAGTTTGATTTTAATGATGATGAATATGGATTATATGTCAGGAAAACCATCAACTTCAGGTAAACCAACCTGAATTTCAGGAAACAGGAACATGTCTACAATGAATCATAGCATCTCCATACATCCTGTATCTATCATCGCCAAACCCGAAGGGGCATCCCAACCCAACCTGCATTGTCTCCCATGAGGTTCTCCACTTCTTCGCACACCGAATCGATGTCTTGCAGTGAAACACCCGCATGTCTGAACAAGCGTGGTAGGATCCGGCGCAAATCCTCCTTCTCACCTAGGGAATTTTGGGGAATTGGTGCCAGTCCACCCTTCCACATTTATACCGTATACCGTATACCGGTATAAATAAACACCTCCAAAATGGGGTATACTACATGCCATAGATGTGAATTTTTGATGCTGAAAGGTCAGTCTCCACCCAAAAGGTCATTGAAATCCCTGCAAAGCCATCTGAAGCCATGATGGAACATCCCAACAGCCAAGTTGCTGGTGGGCTCATCGCCTGGGCTTGGAAGGATTCATTGGAATCCATGGGTCAAAGTCAACGGCGTTTAATAAAAGGCAGCTTTAATTGCCTCCATTTTGTTGGGAACTTAAATCATCTTAATTTGATTTGGTGACTTCACATGTACTTGGCTCTAAACACAAGACTCAAAACATATGAAGATGTGAGAGAAGTATCTCAAGGCTTTAAAACCCTGGAAGGCTTCGAATCATGCAGTGATTTAACAGCACGGGAGAAAATGTCCTTACTGTTACATACTGGTACGCGTGTGGTGCGAGTATTATACAGAATCACAAACATCAAACAAATAAACAATATATCAAAACATATCAAGCATCAGAGTCTATAGATTCTATAGAATACTTTTGAGTCTATGGCAATCTGTGCAGACATTGTGACATCGCAAACCTCTTCCCCCCTGTTTCACCACGCAGCCTGTATATCGCTTCATTCTGCCACAAAATGGTGCACAGATTGGGGCACCTTGGAACATCATGGCAACATGGCATGCTGTTTACCCCGGACATCGTGCGAAGGATGGGTGTTTCAGCCATTGCAAAACAAGAAACAAATTTTGGTGTACAAAGCCCCGCAGCAACGTCCACAAACACCTTGCTTTTTGATCTTCCTCACACCAAGGCCTTTTCCTGGAGAAGGAATTCACAGCAAAACATTGAATCTAGCAGTTAGCCCAGAAAATTCAGTGTTCAAGGATGTTAAAGGTGTATATCAAATTTGGTCGGATGGTGTATTGAACATTCCGCCCAGTTTGCAGAGTTTTTGAATTGCAAAGACCCAAGTGACACAAAATGCTACAACGGGATTTATTGAAGAATAAGCGCAGTCACCAAAGAAAACAAGAAACACGTTACAGTAGGATCGGTTTCAAGAACTTATAACTTAATGTACTTCTGCATCTCGAAATCTTGGTATAGGGTGCGTTTTTTGTCTTCTCCAGAATAGCCTCACAGAATTTAAGCATGGACATGGGAAACCAATGTCTTCTATTCAAAACTGGACGCATACAAATCATTACAACTTATTCTCCCAGTACTGGAGGCTCCAGGCGCAATATCAAGCTTTTCATCCTCACCCATCTTCTGCAATGCACTTACTGCTCCTCTTTGTGTTTATTCAACCATCCTTGACTGTTTGCAGAGTCAGGAGCAACCCCAAACCCAAAAAAATATCACGTCTCAATCGTTTTCTAACCTACTAGTAGTGGAGAAAGAACAAAATTAGCATTCACCAAGGAAATGTTTATCATATTTTCACATAATATAATAATTTATCATAATATATAGATTAATTTAGTATAATTTATCAATCAACCACGCATCAATGGGAACCCTCCATCACGGGGGCCCTCCTCGCAAGGCGTCCAAGTTGGTGTTTCCCGCTTGGATGTCTTGGATCTGCTCCTTGATGTCTTTGTCTTCATCCTCCTGGTGGGAAGGTGGCTTTCCCCTTCAACCATCAATGGTCATTTGAGTCATCTAATATCTATATGAATTACATGAATGCATACCGGCTGCCTATTTTAGAGTGCTTCAAAAGCCATACTTTCAAAAAAAAAAACACATTAAACATCAGCTTGCCTCCTCTTCATGAGCTTCTTGCCCTGGTTCTTTAATTTCCACATCCTCAGCCACCACGGCATGTTCCAACCATTGGTTCCAGCAACGACCGTCCACCAACGACCGCCAAGCAACAGGTCCAACGGCCCATCCTTGGAGAATTCGTCGTGTGACCAAATGGGAGCCTGAACCATCCTGCGATGGGCCATCCATAGGTCGACTTGGCAGAAATTTTGCAAAAAAACAAATGGAGGAAGAAAAGGATGATGATAAGGATGACTAACATTACGCATGATGATTGATGATTGATGATGATGATGATGATGATGATGATGATGATGATGATGATGATGATGATGATGATGATGATGATGATGATGATGATGATGATGATGATGATGATGGCAATGCAAAAACTGTGTTGATGCTGCCCTCAGCACGAATTTCCCAATCGCTTCTCATCCCATGCTTTCGTCCTTCTGCTTTCCCAGAGTCTTGTCCGCGTGCAACGACAAACCAAATCGCAGTCGTCTCAGGGCTCTGTGTTGTCGAAGCTTCATGATTGTCTGTTCGAACATCTCATCCTTCACAAGAGGTTACAAGTAACAAGCAACAAAAGCGCTTCTCTTGGGGGCTAGACTGCCTTCCACACGGCTTTAAGCTTCAATGCTGCAATTTTGATTTATCAGTTTCCTGGACTTTCCTGCCGAGAACGACTACGAGAACAACAACGATGACGACAACGACAACGACAACAACAACTACTGCTACTGCTGCTACTACTACTACTTCTGAATTGTCGCAGGACTTTGATACCATATCACCCATACAGCCAATACATCAAAAGATGCTAAAGTTTCGCAAGCAAAGATTGGTGCCAAAAGACTTTCCATTCCTTATATTGCGAACGGTCCTGGTTGCCGCGTTCCAAGACTGCTGTTAACAGCACGCCAACGATCAAGTTCCTTGGTGAAGGTGCCATGGTTACATCCCTGAAACTTCAGGGGTACGGGTACGGTATATCATGAGGTAGATTGTTTGACGAATTGAAGCACTGAATGCCTAGGGAAGTCAATGGACAAGAACAGATTTGATGTTATTAAATTATAAACTTATAAACAATTTGAATGCTGAGAGTTCTACACCGTGGTTTCAAAGCTATGCAAGTTCCCTCCACAGCCAAGGTACATGATTCCCATGGATGTGATGGCCATAAAAATAAAGAGCACTGGCAGAAACAATAACACATCTTGTCCTTCAGTCCTGCAAACATTGGAAAATGCGTGGAAAATGGTTGGGTTGATCTATGCTGATCTGACTTCCTAGACTTTTCTTAAGGAATTCTGCAACAAAAATCTCTTAGCCGTTCCAACTCAGGAAAGCCTTGACAACCATTGTTCCGACCTTTCAAAGCTATCACAAATTATGTCAAGACTGTAAATGCAACAAAACTTCAAACAAGTTCCGAGCCAACAAAAAAAACACTCAGTTCATCTCCTCTTTCGGATGATTTCCATGCCATTGTAGGTGGCAATTTCTGCCAAAGAAAACATACTCTGGGTGACCTTGGAGGGCCAGGGCAGCTCGGGCTTTAAAAAATCGCAACCAGCCCACCGAAAAGCCAATCATGTTCCCAAGGAGGGTTGTTGTGCCAAAATTCCAACACCCCTTTTAAAACCTACAGTAGTCATTATCACCAAACTGTCGTTTTCCTTTTTTCCCTCGGAGCTTCCATCCATTCACCCGATCAGCCAACGTCTTTCAGTTGCAGCCGCAAGTGACTCCACCCCAACTGGCCGACATAGTAGGATCTGCACCACCATTCTGGGAAAGTGTGAAAACCAGGATACCAAAAATGTAACCTCGGGTTCAATGGAGGCACATCACTTAGGAAAACGTTGACTATTCTGATTTGCATCTCTGGTAAAGTCGTTTTTTCTTACATCCTCGACCGATGCTTAAAAGGTCTGTCCAGCTAAAGTTGTCATTCAAACTCCAAGGTGAAGAGCTTATTATACACCGAATTTACACATTCCATGGTTCAGTTCAACCGTACTGTTCAATGTAATCTTATGAGATTGTGAAAGAAAACATGTCTCTTCAAGTATTATAGTACCTGGACCTGCAATCTTTTTGCCATCCCAGGGGTCATTTTAAGCCAGGAAGGCCACTAAAGCCCTTCCTGCTTTTCCAACTGCAGCTACTGTGACAGATGGAAGCCAGCATGGCAATAGCCCAAAAGAGAACTCGCATGGATGCAATCATCGAACTGAGCAATAGCCACAGCTGCTGAAGAATCCGCAAGAGTCGCACCAAGCGCAGCAAACGCATCAGTCTTACCTCGGGTTTTGACAAACATTATCAAACATCCGGATAAACTCGACCAAATTTGCTGATACTCTGATATCTGTTTTTCTTTGTGCGTTTATTGGAGGGGTAGGCTGGGAACTTCACGGGAAATCCCTTATGAAACATCATGAAACATATATACTAAGTAATCTAGTACATATTCCGGGTCCCTTTCCACTCCCTTTTTTTTTTGCGGCCCCCAGTCACCACTCGAAGTACCGCAAAGGTGGAAGTGCCAGCACCGATGTTGAAAACGAAGGTGAGGAAGAAATCCAACCAGGACATCAAAATACACAGGACATCAAATTGGATCCAGGAATCCTGCCATCAAACATTTCAAAATGTGTGAAAGGATCCCTGTGCCTAAGTTTACCTATAGCTATCGTCAAATCGATCTTGTTCTAAACAATGTCAACCGCATGTCCATCGTGTACATGCATCTATTCTATATGGCATGACTTGAACATGTGGGAAAATACTGCAAAGTATATCAAAATATCTTCTCATTTCCCAAGATTGCTGAACAATCCTGCAGTTTGCCCCAACTCTTCAACATTGAGTATTCGTTGGATCCCTCCTTAGATTCACCTGGGACCAACCAACAACAACCAATTCCCAGTTCAACTCATATTCCGTGTCCTTCAGGATCCCAATCAAGCTACCACAACACCCAGAGCCAGTCCAACACTCTGCCAACCAGTGCAACAAAAATTCCACGGTGAAGATGGCCATGCAAACCTTGGGGGTTTGAAAATCATCACCAAGTTGTTGTGCAAAAAGAGCCTTTGCTAAAGTGAATTGTTATCCTATCACACTATTAAACATGGGGGCAGGAACCAAAGAGAAACACATCTGCAAAGAAAGTAACTAATTCTACACCGATGCTACTTGCAAAACACCATTAAGCCGACTAAGCTCTGTTCAATACCAACGCGCAAAAACAAACATGTGGAAGAACTTCAACTTTCACCTTCAAATCTGGATGCTGAAGACATAAAACCATCCATAAAACCCACATCCCCATAACATCAGCTCAAGTTTTGAAGGTGATATCAGTGATATCCCATGCAATGTTCCAAGGAACGAGTTCAAAAATCTGTGCTTCCTCACTACTCTCATCCACCACGCCCTGAGTTGTTAAGCCCATCATCACCCCGTTGGCCACGATCACCAAGCCAAAGAATATGTCCATGAGAATCGTCTTTTGAATTCGCCCCCTGGAGACACCAAAAAGAACGTTGAAAATAGTTGGGGGATGCTTTCAGAATGAATATTATCTATCAAACATTTATAAATTGCTGGGTGTTTTGAACTTTTGCTCCATTTGAGGTGTGGGTGTGCATCTTCAATGTTGAGACCCAGGTGTTTCAATTCATCGTTCCCACTATTGTTGCTTTTTCGGGTCAGTGTCACCGATGAATCGATAAATGTTTCACCCACAAGGCTTTTTCATGGAAACCGGAAAGCTCCGACCTAATGGCATCCTCTTCCTCAAGCTGATCAATCTCTTCAGCCGAGAGCAAGCAACAAAATCGTGTCTCTTCCTGCACAAGATTTCAAGGGCATACTGAGATACTGCAAGAGTCCCTTTTGAGAATGTCACATTTACACACAAGCTTACATCTGCCCGTCCTCAAGGGGCAAAGAATCAGAACATGAACATTGAAATGACAGTATAGAGAGTATTAAACTTGTGAGATACTCTTCTACACAGAAATATTCAAACAATCAAATGTGAAATATACGCAAACAATACTAATCATACCTGTATCCATCCTATATCCTCTACAGCGTTCATCAACCATGAAACAGGAAGTCTCAGAACGCCAAATCCTCATTGGTGCGTATCCCTTGCATATGGCCAGTTGCAACCCAGTGACTTCGACTTGTTCTGGCGATATTGCGCTTTCCACAGCCAGCCGTCGTTGTTGCTCCTTGAAGTACTGGAAGGCCTGAAAGGGCTGCGAAATGCCACAGAATCTTGAAATGAACGTCAAAAAAGCCAAGTCATTTCAAGTTCAACTACTGTTAGATGGTTTCATGGGGGAGATGTTTACTCATTATATTACTGATACTCATATCATAATGGGTAACAAACCTTGATAGCCAGCAAACTCCAGGGTTGGAATCCGCTCAAATGAAGCATACCAGCTTTGCCTGTGGGGCACCCAAAAGAACCAAAGGTGCTTGACTTACAGAAGTAGAAAGATCAAGGGTGCTCTTAGGTCTTAGAGCCATATTTGGTATTTTGTTTGATAATTAATACTAGGGAATATTGTCTGTTGTTTTGAATTCTCCCTGTGCCACAAGTCATACACGGTATGTCCATGTGTGTAGAAACCCTGCTTGCCTCCAGAAAAGGATCCGATTCCACATGATCACTGGATAAACTGCCCACATATTCCTCCTGGACTTCTTTAGTCTGGAGGTGTCGCCACTAGGCTGTATTTCAAATGCCAATTCTGGGCTCTGTACTGCCAGTGCTACGTTCATGATTGAATCCATGCTTGCAACTGCTTGCCATCGTGTTTGTTTTGAACCACACCAACCTTGAACTTAGAAGTTTACTGCAAAATTCACACAATGCTGCAAAATCACTATCTGCACTGACTTTCTACACCGGTCCCATGCACCAACTGTCTCCTCGGAAGCTCGAAGTCTCTGTTCATGCGAATCTCCAGAGGATCGCGAGTTTCTGTACCGAAAACGCGCTGGCAAAAGGCTAGTGGAGTCGACTTTTAGGTGTGAAAATCAAAGGAAACTCTAGGAACTTAGTACTGGTATGGCTCAGAATCTCCAAAGCTTCTGACAAATGTGACTTGGAAAAAATCAACATCTCACCAAGGGCCAATTTTGAGATTTAAGGTCTACAGTATACCCTTTAAAGATTGACATTTCTTAGATATGAACTGAATTCAACTATTTCGAAGGTAAAAAGGAAATGTGGATGATGCCAATGCCAATGAAATCAGCTGAAAGCCTTCATCCTGACATAAGGATCCCCTCCCATCACTCCCAACCAGCCTGAATCTCCTTAGTTCAGTGAATCGAATTCGCAATAAATGCAGCCAAAAAGGATACAATTTAAGCTCCTTTGAAATATTGAAGCTTCTATATTTATGAATGTTGCCATGACATAGGCCCATAGAACCGCATTGACAAAAAACCAGCAATAATATGAAACGCGTGCTTAATTACTCGCTTGCTTGTCTTTTTCTTTCACCAAATTGAGATGACATGTGCTCTTTCTCTCCAAAACGTCTGTGGGTTTCTCAACTTGTTCCAATCTTGAAAGTTGGGCAAAGAGCAAAGAGTCTCATCGAATGTTCAGCATCCAAAAGCCGCCAAAAATCACATGACATCATTCCACCCACAAACACAGACTTCAAACCAAGAGACACTGTAGAAGAATCACCACTCACTGCACTCATGTTGGAAAATTTCGACATCCTCGTGTTGACATTGGGACTCTTCGGCGATCGCGATGTCGCGATACTCACCGAGGACGCCGAACGGAGCGCCGGCTTCGGCGAGCGACCGCTGGTCATCGGGGATCGCCATGGGAAACGGCCTGGCATCTGAGGCTCTGAGTTTCACAACGACTGTTTCATCAGTTAAGAATGGAGGTGTGTAACTTTTACACCACCGTGAAATAGGAACATGGCTGGACTGGAAGACATCACCATTTTTTTTTGTGAATAGGAGATACGAATCTTCAAAATGGTGGAATGTTAATATTGTCATGGACTCTATGTTTTTAGGGGGGTATCAAATTACATGATATATCATGATATAAGTTGGATCAAGATGGATCAGCCCCCTTCCCCCGATTTTTCCCACCTCCAGACTCGGGTGACTTTTGCAGCTCTGGAGAGGAGGGCATGGCTGGGATGAGTCCAGCTGCGTAACTTATGCGTGAGAGATACATTGTGATACTGACATGTAAATGATTGTAAATTTGTACCTACACGTACTAGTATATATAACATATATCTATACAACAATAATCTGATATGATGGAGATATATCTGAGTTAACCTCTTCAATGGTCAATGCATCCAAGCAATTCTTTCAGAATGTATTTCGGGCCCTAAGATTCTGCCCAAAATATATCAGTAATATCAAAAGGTGCTTGAATCCAAAGTGCTTGACGTGGCACCTATCATTGTTTCACCCATGAGTTGATCTCTATCAAATATCTCAACTTTGAGCCCAAGGTCCAACATCATCATGCACTTCTGGTGTCAGGTCTCACCATCAACTGGGAGCATCAGGTTTATCCAATGAGGCTCAAGGTATGAATCGCCTTCTGTAGTGATTAGTGATTTTAAGATTGATCCATCATCAGTTTCAAGCAGATTTTGAGCACATCAGATTCAATCTCCACCACTTTTTCTCCGCAAGATAATTCAAAGGTGCGTAATTGCTGCATAAAGCTGGCCTCAGACTCAGACACACAGAAATTCATGTCTCAATGGCTTCATCATCATGAAGTACTGAAGAAACTCCTGCCACCGTGGGCACCGAGGCTCTGGCATTGGGTTTACAAACAGCGGTGCTTCGCCGTTCGCGCAGCCGTGCCAACGCAGCGTCCAACGAAAAGTGCTGAAACCTCCAGGTGCGAAACGACGGTGATGCGCTTGGCAGGTCCAGGTAATTATGGGGATCTTGATAGGTGGTATTACTACGGTACTACTAATATGCAACATATTATACAGTATGGGCAATATCGGCAATATGCATGGAACATATATCATAGAATACACATAAGATTGTATGAATCCAAGATGTTATATGTACGTATAAATCATTATAAATCTATCATCTCTTTAGTGCATTCCAGCCTCATCAAGTATGCCACTACCACTGCAACAGACCTGGCAGATTGGTCTCTAAAGACTCCTGAGACATCTTAAGTAAATCAAGTAGACCATAGTCAATTTGGTGCTTGCACGATCTTGCACTTGCGCTTCTTCTGACACCAATGCCTACAATCAATCTATAGTATCATTTTGTAGCATCTCAACCAACTCCTGATATTTGGTGTCCTTTCAGATCTTTCACCAAACATTCCATCATTCGGCGCAACACCGGACCTTGAAACCCCTTCGCGGCAGTGAACTAAAATACGTGCTTCCTCTGGACCTGAAAGCTACTGCAAAGCCAAGTTGGTTCATAGTTCCATCATAAGCATTGGAATCAAAGATGCTTGGGCTCACACCCTGGTGTTTTTCCATGGCATTATGGAAGAAAAGCAACCTGCAAAAGACATCTGGAGAGTAAGATGGGATGCTAAGAGTGCCTTTAAGATAAGAATAAAAGATAAACACCAAAATAACGATCAAAAAATCCCTGCATCTGTTCTCTTCAAAAATTGGATTTCTTCCAAAAAGTTGCATTTTGTCCCATTCTTTCCGAAAAAAAACGTCCTGTACAGCCTTTACTGAAAATCAACAGCCAAGAGACGCTGGCTCTAAAGCATTCAGCAAGTTTTCGGATCGACTGTCCTGCCCGCCGCATTGGTCATAAGGGGGACTTAAGGGGGCAACGCAGAAAACACCCTTGGAGGGATGTCAAGCACTGAAGTGGATGAATATTGGGATGAATCATGTTTTTTTGTTTTAATCGTTTTCTTGTTTGCAGGATTCTCAAAAGAGCTACAATCACGTGGACCAAACAATTGCCAACATGTTGCAAAGTTGTTACTTGAACTAACTTTTGAGGAGGTTCCAACACAAGTGAAGCACACGGCATACAAATGACATGTATCAAACAAACGACATGGCCTATGTACTTTCTATTTGGGTATCTTCTGAGTCTTTTCCTTGAAGATAGGGAAACAAACTTGCTGGCTGTCCACACTTTTTCCTCAGACTCTGCTTGAAATGTGATGAAGCTGTGATTCTAAAAAGCAAAACACTTGAGACTTCCTGCAACACCAGGTGAAGAGACGCTAGCTTGACTCAAGATTTGTCTCCAAAACCATCAAGGCCAATTCATCCCAAGAGTGGCTCTTGGTTGACTAGCTGCGACTGTGACTTCCACCTACCCATGAGCACCACTGAGGTCAACAACATGGCGAACAAACCCACAACGAAGCACCAGCCAAGCCCAAAGCCAGAAGTCTCACCACCCTTAAGAAGCAATGACAGGTTCACTTGGCCCACTGGCGCAGCCTGAAGAGAGTGCACATGAGACTGCACATATTGGGAGATGCTGAAGCGCGGATGATTTGATGCCATCGGTGTAGCGCGCTTCGTGTCAGAGGAGGACATCTCTGGTGGAAGTGCTGCAAGGATCACTTGTGAGGATGGCTGTGCAGACCAGAGGCCAGCATCTTTGCCCATGCTTTGGATTGCATCACACACCTTGCTGAAACCCTCGTCGCACTCAGATTCTTGGCAAGTTGCAGCGCAGGCGCCAGAGTCAAAGCAATCCGGAGTCGCCAACTTGAGCGTTAACGCTGTGCAAACCACCTCTAGGCACTGTTCATCATGTTCATCGAACAAGAGATCTGGTTGTTGGAGGACAATGCCTTACACACACACCTTCACAGCTTCCTCCATCTTCTCTTGAACGAGTGGCTGAGACCAAACTTGATTGCAGGTAGCAGTAGTCAAGTCAGCTGCTGCCATGCCCCACAAGGACATCATGGCCAAAGCACTCAGCATGGTGGTCGCGTTCGAGGAGAGTCGCCGCCAAATAACGAGACGTCAGGCTTCCGCGCTTGAGCCACAACCAGAGCATTTGCTTGGGTGTCTTGGAGGAGCTAATGCTCAAGACAAAGACATGATCTCAGTCCTCAACTGGCGAAAATAATTGAGAGCCACATTGAAAACACCCAAATATATCCAAATATTTGGTCAAAATGCTGCTGCCCGTTTGTTTGTCGGGGTACTTCATTTTGAGACAAATCCACTCACGAGCTGATAATGGCTCCTCGATAGCCATTTGATGATAGGAGAACTCGTCCTCGTACAAGTTCGCCTCCTATGTAATTCACTTCCGGTGTTCACAAAAGTTTCGCTGCAATGAAAACATGAGCCTTTCAATCAACCCTTGAAGTTCCATGGAAGTATTGCAAAAGATAAAAACACAAATCTAAGGAAAATACCGGTAAACTATATCAAACTATTTAGGTAGATTAGAATCTATGCTTAGAGTATAACAGGAGCTATCCGACCCTCCATTTTGACGGGGTCCAAAGTTCCAAACTTTCCCCAAGGCTTAGCGCCTTTGTGACGTTCAGGATGTGGGTAATCTTCCATTGCCTACGGACCGCAGACCGCCATGAAAAACTTTGAAGATTCCATGCCATGAATCAACGTTCAAAGCTTGTTCAAGGTGTCTAAAGCCAGGCAGCTAGACGAGGAAAAATGCTATAAATGTAAATCTTAAAGTATCATATCACACACCTCTGAACAAGGCAAACAAAAAGAAGTGCCTCAATAAAGGCAAGCTGCTGGCAAACTGCCGACCACCTCAATGCCGATGAAATGTGATGTGTGGCTAATTGAGGTGACAATTGCTATGCGAACCTGCCAACAACGTATACCAAAGTTCAATGCCCGGGCAAATGCAGCAAAAACCTATAAACATCTGCGAAGTGTTTAGATTAGATCAAAGATACAAATGTCTGAAGCTCGCAAGGCACTTGTAGCTGCTACCTAAAGATTTGCAAGATCCACCATATTCGCTGGGCACCTAGAAAACAGTCTTCATGAAAGTCATTGCAGCTGTTTTCGGTTGGGATCAAATGGATAGCTTAATAGTCTACTAGTTTCCTCAAATCATGTCACTGAAGATTTTGTGGAGTTCAGCACCACACTGATGAACATTCCAGGTTGCACCTTGCCGGGGTTGCTCCATGGTTGAGTCTTCCCACCAAGAATGTGTGGAGATGGTGAATCGACTTTGTGAAATCTGCTGCTAACATGAGGCTCCGAACCAAAAACAAACAAATCAAAATATGTGGTTCCTTTTTTCCAAGATAATACTGTTTGTTGATAGTCAAAATCCTCTCATTGTTTGGGATCTACAAAAAAGACCTTGCAACAAAAGGGTGGAATATGGGGGAATCATTAATGATTTACAACATATGTTCATAATTCTATGCAAACTAAAATCCATTTCAACCATCAACAAATTATGACCTGTGACATTCCACCATCGCCACCTCGTCCACTGGGCAGCTCCGCCCAGGTGCCACAGGCAGCGGAGCTGCCATGCCCACAGATGGGACTGGGAGATCCTCAAGGTCTACTGGACCATCGGGCTGCCACTGTGACCTCCACGGGGATCAGAAAGTTGAATAAAGTATCTTCCCTACCGAAAACTAACAGAGATAGCCCCCTGAAAATAGGCCATGCCCCCAAAAGGAAACTAATATTCCAACCATCCATTTTCAGGTGCGAACTCTTAGTTTCAGGGAAGGTAGGTGATTTTGTATCATCGTAAAATGTGATAGTTGAAAAAGTATCGATTAGTACACTCTTTATCTGAATCTAAAACATGCAACCTTGCAATTAATTACAGCATCAAATAGAAGAAGAGAGAATGGGAATGAAACGTCAGCAAAAGACTCTTTGATCCCTATCTCTGCTCCATCTGTACATCGTGCTGAGCTGCCGACCATCCAGCTCCTTCCGTTACAAAGAACCTCAGCCATAATATGCCATATATGTAATCATGTTGCGATTCGTAGTGCCTACTTGAGACTTGGGAGTGAATGATTCTTGCAGCAGAATTGACAAAGAAAATCGGTGGAATTGTATCCAGGGTATCTACACAGTAGATGATGTGGCTGAGAAACCAAGCATTTCGAAAGTCGGTGGCAGTAAACAGCTGCATACTTCCCAAACTACCAAAAAAAACACCAACACAAAAAGTATGACACAACTGATTTCTGCTATATTTGGCGCCACCTTTACCATGTCAAGTTGGTAGGATCATCCCCAACGATCGTCGTTGTCATCCAAGGGACAGGTTCAGAAATTGCATGATACGGCGAGGCACTCGGCAATTTGGGTGATAGCATTGCACCTGGGGTCGGTGACTGGGCCGTTCAAATAGAAGGTGGGAGGAGAACCAAATGTTTTAAGGATCTTTAAGGATGCCCATACCATCCATGGGACTGGTATATTTACCTACATGTACCGTAAAAAAATGTAGGATATTTTATGGCACACCAGGACGTAAATCATATCATACATTTTTCAAATTATGCTACAGTAATGTCATTGAATGATACTGTTGATGGTTCAGAAATCCCAAACAACCACCTGGGATGGCCTATAAATAATGGGATAAACTACCAACCTCAACTGGTTAGCAGGATTTCTTCCATCAACAGGATGTAGGCCACAAGGGAATGTCCAAGGTTTGAGGGAATGTCCAAGACTTCTTACACTGAACCCTCCACCACATGCGCAGCACATGTCCTTGATGGCATTTGCCATCACAAGAAAGTGTACAGTACAGTAGCCCATCAGTAGCCTAGTCTGGAAGCATTTGATTATCACTAATTATGGTCTTACATTTACTCCTTCAATTCAAATTTTCCAAACCATTGTTGATGAGAATGCAAACTGAGACTTCCACAGTGACCAGGCACCTGTCGGGTCACATTTGTGTCTTCAGTACCAAAACTTTGCTGTGTGAAATGACTGGGGGCTGTTCAACGATATATCACCAAAAAAACCTTTCAAGCCTGGCACCTTAGGGGGTGTGTAGAATGGTGGGTCTGAATTAGCCAGAAAAAGTTGGAAAATCTGCAGAACTTTTGGAATTCCCTTTCTTTGCTGCCAGCACAGGCATTCATCACCCCAAACCATCACTGAAAACATGAAAAAAATGTCCACACATAAGCACATTTCAGGAATCTAGTCGACATCAAACATCATCCCGGAGGGTAAAAAAAACATTGGCCTTTGGGATCAACATCATGGGATCAACATCATCCCTGGGATTGGGATATCAGGAGCCAACATCATCCCGACTTCCTCGCGATCGGCGGCCTTCTTAAATCGCTCTTTTCCAAGCGCCGGTCGATCCCAATAGAAAAGGGACCGCCTTTAGGACCTTAGTTGGAATGGTCGATGGTTGGATGGTAGGTGACCTCCATGGAGGGAGGGATGGAGATTTACCATGTCTACTTGTTGTTGGAAATCCTAATACCTGAAACGTGGAAAAGCTAAAAACCCTAGAAAATCATGAGAGGATCTATCTCATTCATTGCTAATTTGACTTTATTTATATATACAGTAGATGTCTTTATCCCCTGACACTCACTAGATTAATATGATGATATGAGTAAAAGCCACATCCAACTCAGGTTGCGGCCATAGAAAGCGGCCAAGGCGGCAGCTGCTACTGCTGGTGCACGATTGTCTCCACGGGTGCAATGGATCAAGACCTCCACGACGTCACCCGTTGAATGTTATGAAACGTTTACGACCACGGGTTTAGTGCGTGTGTCTATGTGCAATCTTTCTTCAAAGCCGACTTTGCTGAGGAAAATGTCCTGATTTGGAACTGTTGCTACCTTGCCACCCACCGATGCAATCGTGGACTCGAATGGGGGGCAGTTGTTGTTGAACGTCAATGGATTCGAACGGCATCGATGATAGAAACTTCTGCAACTGGTTGACTCTTGTAATAAAACCATGCACAATTGTGGAGACATGAGAATATATTAAACACATGATCAAAACATATCAAACCATATCGATGATCAACGCAACAGAATATGACATCAAATCACCACAAGAGTTTCATCCCACCGGCTCAGGAGCATACACGTTTTCCTTCCTTCAAATGCCTGGCAAAAAACTACCAGAGCTAGCGTACCCGGTACCATGATCCACATAAACATTGGATATGAGAATGCAGTATGAAGTGTCATCTCATCATCTATAAGATTTGAACGAATCTGCAGGAGTGGAACTTTCAAAATCCTGAAACCTACAAAGTTGGTTGGAAGCTGCGCCTAAACAGGAACCGCAATGCTCGTGGTAGAAGCACTTCTTGCCACCAGCGTTTGGTGGGATCATGCCTCACCACACTTCCAATGTCCCCAAACCAAACTTTGAGCCTTTGCAGAAAATGTTGGATGCCTTCAAAGTTTCAACCTCCCAATTTCCCAACGGTGATTCTTCTGTAAGTTTTGGCTTTAAAAATACCAGCATTACGATATGAAACAACATAGCCAACGACATGAACAAAGCAGCGGCTTTTCCAGGTTTCCCGCTTTTTCTCATCGGCCGCTGGCAGAAAGACATATCGCCGGTCACCTGAAAGTTCCAACTGCCATGGTGGGGTCAACAGGTTGTGTCCAGGGAAATTGCAACAACACTCACCATCAATTCAGATGGAAAATTCTTCAAAATGAACCTTCCCAAACCAAAGAGACGGACTTTCTGCCTCTGTCTGTCAGCAAATCGTCATCACACTATTCACAAGCAGGTGGACAATGTTATGGCTTTGCTGAGGCAACCACCTTTCATCTCTAAGTGTTCCTCTCCTTCACTGGGTTCGTTCAAATTTGTCAAAGGCGCCATGCAAGAAATCAAACACATATGATATGATATACGCATCATTTTGTCATCAAATTAAACAAATCTAATCAGGCATGCGGCTTAAAAAAGGATAGATGGCATAAAGCCACCAAAAGATTCATTGCCCTAGCCGAATCCATCAGGATGGGGGTTGGAAGGTCATACCAACAAACAGTGCGGGCAGACTGGGCCGGGAAAATCGCACATCACGAGCATTTCTTTTGTTTGCCCCAAGTTTGATTACATGGAATTATGACCCTTAATCAGTCTATGTAAGTCAATGATCTTCATGATACAGTACTTCATAGTAACATATAAATGTCGACCCTTCCATCCACTTGTCACACGCTTTCAAAGGCAACTCACTCAGGTCCTCCGCAGTTCAAAACGGCATCAATGCCCCAATCCTGCCGCACAAATCATCACAATTTCACTTTGAAGGTGAAACATGCCCATAGGATCCATGTATGTTATATTTTTCTACATTTACATACATTTACCATAAAAAGAAAAATCAACCGTTCATGCAGGTAGATATACCAGTTTTATGGATCCTATGGGTTGGGTGGGTTTCAGCCATTTTCAACAGTAAACCATTAGTAGGGGCCTTTTGAAGGCGCACATGGTTCAGCGGTGGTTTTTCCACTCACCACTTCTCCTTGGTCCAAACTTCAGGTGGTCTGGACGCTTGGAAGTCGCCCACACATATGCCAGTGCCACTGATGAAGGAACAGGCCTGGCAGCTGGGTCAGCCAACGTTGGCGACAGGGGGAAACCTGGAAAAACCATGAATTGACCACGTATATTTCACAATGATTCACAATGTCGCTTTTTGCTGGATGTATAATATACAATAACTTCCTCCAGTTTGTTTTTTTCACACGCGAGGCTTACCAGTATAGTTGTATGGGAAAGCTTTATTTTACGATCATGAATCCTGCGCTTCAATATCTCTATTATTGAAAGCATCTCAACTTCTTTGTGCTAACAAGCTAAGCGCTCAGAACGCCGAAACACGGAGGTAGCCCATTTTTACACAGTGCGTTGCTTTTGCGCTGCGGTGTACCTTTCTCTTTTGTCTGTCCTTGCTGCACGGCTGCTGGACAGTGCATAAGCAAAAGAACCGCTCGACCAGCAACAAGCTTCGGTGCAGACAAACAGAGAGAGAGAGAGACAGAGCGAGAGAGAGAGGAGGAAGAGAGTGAAGAGAGAAAAAACAAGAAGAAGGAGAATGGAGAGAAGCAAAAAGAGGAAAAGAAAATAAGCAAGAGCAGTAGAAGTACTAGAAGCAGGAGCGCTCGAGGTAGGTTGGTTTAAGACTGGGCTCATGCTTTGAGTTTCTTGAATTTTGATAGAACAGTCTGCGTTTTCAGATAACAAGGCTTTGCCGGGGTGGTTTGAGGGTGGGCTCATTCTCCACTAGTGCAAACTGAGGGGGCTAGAAGCTACAGCAATGCTAGCATGTGCAAATGGTCAAGATAGTGGCTAAGTGGTATCTCCGTCCCCTAGAGGAATTTCTGAAAAACAACCCAAACTCAAGCTCTATAAACTTCTTCTCCCCTCCTTCCCTGCTCCGCCTTTACCTCTGCCTCCGGGTGGTCCTTCAATCGGGTTACAAGATTTAAGCATGGCACACGTCGTAGAATCTGGCAGAGGCTTTGTCCGTAAATTGCATTGAACGAAAGATGCGGGTGTTGATGTGTTTCGGCACCGACATGTCAAAATTGCCCCCAATCATCTGAAGGAAAGAAGACCAAGGGTATACGGTATACACTGTACGCTAACAAAGGCGAAGATGAGTCAACTCATCAGACTAAACCAAATAAAGTAATGAACTCTGATAAATCTCCGCCCAATCCTCTGAATTCTCCACATCTTCCTTGGCAAGTGATCTAATGTAGTCATCCACCTGATGCACTCTCAGCTGGGATCATCAATGTGAAAACCATGCGACTTGGTCTACCGTGATTATTCATGCCGCGTGCCTTGACATCACAGCTACTCATTGTTTTGGTTGGAGGCTTGAATCCTACCATGACCATCGGGTCCCAACGTAATATGAATTCATCTCATTTTATGGGTATACGTGCGAGCAATCAAGTAATCGATGTAATCGTGAGTCTTTTCATCTATTTTTCTTGGGTTGATCATGGGCCAGAAAAATCTTTGAACGACATGTTTTGTTTGGACTGTGCCAGTACTGCTAAAACGAGTTTTTCGCTTCTCAGCCTTGAAAACTGGAAGTGATTCAATGGTTCGGAAACCCCCATAAAGAGCGATTGCTTCCTCACTTTTTGTGCTTGACCCTGGTACAGACGGGGTCAACCGCTGAGCAGCTTGAATGTTCTTTCCTTCTGGTGCATTACTTACTTGGGTCTCTGCTGATGGCAAAAAGTGAGCACCCAACACGGTATTGCTGTGACAGGGATGACGAGGAGATTCCGATCAGGACGAAGAAAGTACATAATTCATGATGATATTGATGATGGTGATGGTGATGGTGATGGTGATGGTGATGATGATGATGATGATGATGATGATGATGATGATGATGATGATGATAATGATGATGACGGCGGGGACGATGACGATGATAATGATGATCAAGAAGATGATGATGATGATGATGATGATGATGATGATGACGATGATGATGACGATGATGACGATGATGATGATGATGAGGATGATGGCGATGATGATGGTGATGATAATGATGATGGTGGCGATGATGATGATGATGATGATGATGATGATGATGATGATGATGACGATGACGATGACGATGATGACGATGATGACGATGATGATGATGATGATGATGATGATGATGATGATGATGATAATGATGACGATGATGGTGCATGGTGATGATGATAGTGATGATGATGAAGATGAATATAGACATGAAAATGAAGATGATCGAGAAAATGATGACATCGTAAAGAAGAACGGGATAACGAAGAAACATGAGGATGAAACAAGTAACAAACAATGATGATTATCACGAAGTCGTGGAAGAGTCTGATAAAGCAAGAACCAAACTCAGAGCCACCACTTTCGGCCGTTTTGAATGTTCAGGTTCGCCAATTTGATAGGAAGTGCAACACAGAAACCTCAAAACCCGAGAGGTTTCACTGAACACAACATCGCTATCATTTCTAGTGGCTTCTGACATGTCAATGTCAATCTGGACAAACCTCCTGAGATTTGCCTGGACAACACCCCAGTTTTCAAGGCAACTTTTTGCAACACCAGTGCCTCTGGTAGCAAGATTTGTATGCGACCAACCTGCCAGGGGACAGTCCCATTTCGATGAGGTTTTTTCAGTTGGTACATGCGTTTTTTTGCTAAAGAAAACAGGTGTTCCACGAGAAAATCGGTGAAGTCTATATATTTATCTATTGATCCATTAGGGAGGTAATTCAGGTACGCATGATTCCCTCTTCCAAGTCAATTCAACTGGACTTTTTCACACTCAGATGCAGTTTGTGGGTAGAACCATTTTGGGAAACACATTACTAGTCGGTGGTTTCAACCCATCTGAAAAATATGATCGTCAAATTGGATCATTTCCCCAATTTTCGGGGTGAAAAAAAAACAAATCTGAAACCACCACCTTGATTACCCTCCCTGAATCACTGAAACTCACATTTTCGCACCTTCAAATGGATGGCTGGAATACAAATCGTTTCCCAAATTGGGGCTCTGCCTATTTTCAGGCGATTTTGCTGTTAGTTTCAGGGGGCTATGTCGACTGGATCCCGGCCCGGCGACTTATGGTAATCTAGCCAGTGATTTTGGGTATTGTGGAGCTTCAACATACCCATAGGATCCATGGTACTGGTATATTTACCTACATGAATGGTTGATTTTATGGTAAATGTAGGTTTATATATACCGTACATGGATCCTATGGGATAGTGAAATACATCATGTCCAGCTCTCCCCAAAAAAAGTGTGGCATATTTCACCAAGTTGAATTACACATCATGTGTGGGAGGAGATTCCCTCAACGACCGGCCTGTCTCTACACAATTTAGTGACAACCAAAGTAGATCAACATACGTTGGCAACATAGGGACCAGCAAAAGGCAGTGGTCACTTGGCGAACCCACATATAGTCGCACCTCACAGGAGCTAGCCTTTATAGCAAACTTTCAAAAATAAAACCTCCACGTCCACGTATCTGCACATTTCTCACTTTGCAACATGCTGCAGTACCCAACAAAAATTGAACCACTGTCGAATTTTTGTGGCAAGGATGGACAAAAACAAAACCGTCTAACTTGAAGATGATTTGCAATAGATTATTGTAGAGATGCGCATGCTTTCCATTGAGCTTACTCTATGGTATACTCAACAACCAAACTTGGGAATTGGTGAACTGATCTTCGACGAGGGAAACAAACATTTGGGCGTGACCATGGTGTGACTGGGGAAACTGTTGGTATAGTGAAATCTTCCAACAGCTAACAAATGGGTGCCCCTCCGGCGAAACTAACATATCCTAGGGAAAAGGAAAATCATCTGCAAACATGCCTTTCTGGAGGGATATTATGATATGTGAGTTCCCAGGAGGGTGTACTTACGGGTACTTTTATCCCATGATTTGTTAAGGTTTCAATCATCCTTTCGCTGGTTCAGGATTGGCTCGCCATCCACCACCTGAACCATCTTCGCCGAGGCGGTCAAGGCAGCCATAGTTGGCGCACCTAAAGTTTTCGGCAAACTTTTCTGATGGCTGCTACCATTTTTGAAGGACAAAACATCATTTAGTATCAAAAAAACAACCATTCTTGGTTGGCGCTCGACTCATAAGCACTTGCTCATTTAATTTGGAACATTTAGAATGGGGAAATCACTATCCGTTTCTCACGTACTTCTCACTATAAGAACAAAAGACATCGCTTCACTTGATATCCCTTCCCTTTGCACCATTTGCATGCCCAGGAACCAACAGAACCTTGGGAACCACGATCCACGTCGGCCTCCGAACACCTCGAAGGGGGGGATGCACAGCCTTCCCAATCGAGATGTTGCGTTTTGATTGGATTTGGGGTGAATAATAAATCATAAGTGATCGGTTATAATTAGTGGAGGACATGGGAAACCTCCCGAAGATGGCCAAAGGCCAAAAAAATCAGATATTCGGATGCTTGGCAGAACTCCTGACGAAGTCACGTGATACAGACCTCACTAAATCAAATATGAACGATTTGATAAAACAGTTCCAACGTTGACATTTCAACCGAGATGTCTTGGCTCCATTGGACACTGTTGTAAGAGCTTGCTTCTTGAAACACATGGTGAAACTGTGAATCCACGTTTCGGAAACTGTGAATCCACGTTTCGGAAACACCCCGGAAACTTAACATTGGAATCTAAAAATCACCCAATGGAAAAGGATTTTTTGGGTTGATTTTCCAGGGCATATTTTTCCCGTGACTCAACTCGGTATGAAATCCACTCCGGGAAGGCCAATGGTGGTCCAGGTATCTCTTAATATCAATTGAGAAGAGCATATCTTCAAGGATGCTTTCCCTTGATAAAGGCTTCTTCTAAGGCTTTATTGCACAAACTGACCCAAATGGTAAAACTTCTTTACGAATAAGAGTTCAGAAGTCCTTTCAGATAAACGGTTTCGAATTTCCAAAGATTGACATCCTACTATCATCTACTATCCATATATTATACCCCCCAACAAAAAAAACCAATGAGGTGAGGTATGTCACCTACCATACATACCAACCAACCTTCACACTTTTCCAACCGCCCCCCGGAATTTTTTGGAGCTCACTTTGCCAAGGATAAAGACCAGCCAAGCTTTACGTCGCCCTGCTGCCTGGGGAGCTACAGAGCTCCAGCAACGTGTTTGGCGGTTGGTTTGGGGCCAACTACTTGAGAGGGTGGATGGGGACAGGTGTTGATATTGCCTGGAACAAACTGCAACATCCACTTGAAAAAATGCTTGAAACTCAAGCGGATGATTCTATTTTACCAAACATCCCAGTAAACAATTGGTTGTTTGGAGTTCCAGGTGGTTCTTCTAACATGTCTTTTTTGTTGTTAATGTCTATATCCCCCAGCTGAGATAAACAATCCAAACAAACAAACCATGGCTAAACATCAGTTGGGAAATATATATATATATATTTGTCACTGGTTTCACAGCGGATTCTTGTGAAGAAACGTTTTCTTGGGGGATTCCCTTCATCAAAAGGAATATATAATATATTATTTGCCACATCTCTACCATTTGTTTGTCAGGGTGGAGGAAGTTGTGTATTAACAAGTCCAAGGAAAAGTAACCAACAAGTTTGAAATAACAATGACGGTAGGCGACTTGGTAGACTTTCAGATCGACCCGGCGAAGATGGTTAATGCACAAACATCTGGCAATCTTGCAACCATCCCAATAGTTGCAGGATTTTTATTCACAAACATAGTCACTACAGTGCCTTTCTGACTGAAAATGCTTGTTTCCGTCAAACATCAAACATAATTTCATTTTGAAATTGTTACAACTATGTTACGTATACCTCACAGTTCAGAAAACATCGTCAGTGAAACAAATTTATGCGCGCCGCGTCTGGCCGTTCGAAAGGAAACGGTGCTTAGAATCTTCATCTGTTCGTTACTTTGGGAGCGTGAAACCCCAAAGTACCCGTTTCCCCACGACCCTTGTTGAATCGATTGAAATATTCAGCACTGAATGTTGATATAACACTTGTTGGATCGTGCATTTGCCTTTGAGATACTTTAAAACTAACTTGCAACAACTACATCCTATACTGTTTCTGTATTTTCCATGCTGTTCCTCACTGTCACCCTCTGTCACCCCATTGAGAAAGGTCTCCCGGTCTCCCGGACAGAATTTGGAAAACCACAATGCGCTTTGTTGGAAAAAGCTCCTACATGACATGATGGATGATCAAAGAAAGGGGAAACCCGGGAGACTCACCCATCCAAACAATACTGGAAATGAAGCTCGTTGCGCTTCTGAATGAAATTATTTTTTCTTGCAACTTTTAACAAACAGTCAAATAGGGTCTTAGACAAGTATAACAACACATTCTTAAAAAAAAAACCATCAAACTACAACCTAATCAGTTCGCATTCTAGACTTTCATTCTTAGGGGAGCTTAAGCTCCCCTCACATCGCCGTCTTTTGTCTGAGAAGCACTTGTCCAATTGCAAGAAGCAACTATATAGCTCCAGAAAACCAACATAGCAGCGGGAAATCCACTATCTCCAATTGGAAATACAACGGTTATAGGTTGGGATGCTCCCCTAGCAAGGATGCACCTGACCACCAAGATCTATTGCATTTTTTGAAGCATTAAAAATCCGTATCAACCTGCACTAGTCACTAGTCACTAGGTCCGAAGACCATCCCAAAGTATACATTTGTTCTCTAGCAACCATGCCATCTTAATAATTCGAAAGAAACCCATCTTTTCTCCACCCAAAAAACACAGCAAATCCTTCCCTTAGTTCCTTCCTTTCTCAAAGCCAAACATGCCGAGTGCCACTCACTCGCCACATTCATAGAGAAAATGGTGGGGGCCCCTTGGAATGGTACCCCCTTAATAATCAACCCCATATACACCTTGTGTAGTGGGTATGGGGTACATCACCCTTTTAAAGGGCTCCAACAGGCGGGGGCCCCAAACAGCATCCGGGATCGTACCTCCAAAAAACCTTGTCCCTCATCGGCCAAAGGATCCAAATCATCGCCGGCTTCTTCAGGCCTTGAGATACGGGACCGGTGGAAGAAATCCGGCGATCACCACCTGGGATGGTGCTAAACCCCTGTAAATAATGGGGTAAATCTACCGTTCCCTCAACTGGTGAGTTTCGCCGGATTTCTGGTTGCCATCCACAGTATGATTAGTACACCGCCCGAAAACGAACATGGAACCTAATCATCGAGGTTTGGAAGATGATTTCCTTTTCAAAGAATGATTTTCAGGTTCCAGCCGTTGATTTTCCATTTTTACCTGGATCTTCCAAGTGCATAGAAGTCATGCCATTGAGCTTTTGGTACTGTGACGCATCTCAATTTTCCTCCACCCTTACATACCCTTTCTTTCATTTCTTGGAAACTTCCATTCGCCAGGTGTTTCTTTTCCACCAACCAAACATGACTGAAAAATCCCACCCCCGAAATTCCACAAGAAATTCATCATCTTCCCAGGGCCATGTTCCAGCCAGCCATGTTTCCTTAACCAACGGGTTTTTATCTCACCTGCAAGCCCCTTCAGCAGCAATGACCCGATAGTCCAGGCCTGGAAAAAATTAAAGCCCGAAATAGGGAAGGAAGATGATGAATTCCCGGAATTCCAAACAACCCATTTTTTTTTCAAAACGGTTGTCTATAGTTGGTGGTTGAACTCACCAACCCATTTGAAAAATATCATATAGTCAAATTGGATCATCTCCCCCAGGTTAAAGAGAAAAAATGTTTGAAACAACTACCTAGTAATAGTTGTGTAAATTTGGATCATGAATGAACCAAACCTTTACGTATGGGAAATGGTTGGTTGGAAATCACCACCATTTCCATCCATTTTCCAAACTTGCTGGCGGCTTTGAGTTCCAGGCTATTACCTTCCCGGAAAACCACCCAAAAAATACCGAATGGTAAATTTTCCCAATGTTGAATGTTGGTTGAGGGTAGTTTGGTGAGAAGTACTTGTACCCTCCAGTAAACTAACATGGCAATGGAAAATCACCATTTTAAGTAGGAGATACATCTTCAAAGGGTCCATGTTCCATTGCTATGTTAGTTTACCGGAGTGTAGATAAACAATGGTAAATACACACTGTAGTTGATGGTCTCAAGATAGAATATGGAAAAAACTCTTGAATATTAGAGTCGAGATAAATCGCTGCTTCGAATCGAAATCCATTCTCCAAGATGGGTTTTCCCCAGGTACAACTGAAAAGGGACGTTAGTTTTAATGATAAACTGCCCCTCAACAGAATCGAAGAAAGGGAATGCTGGTTGTCATGAGATATACATACAAAAAAACGGTACGCATGTAAATATGTGTGATAGGTAGATATAGGAAGCAAATTATATCCAGGAGTTTCTATAGAAATGCATTGGCAAACCCTGTGCCCTTGTGAAAAAGTACCTTCTTCCAAGCAGGTCTTGCCAAAATGGGATGAGTCCATCCGTCATCCAGTCATCTTCCCATCTTCCATGGACGTAGGAGGCGGGTGGTATCATGGATTGGGGACCAGGGTGGAAATATACATCCCCCACCAATACACCTGGGAAGATTTACATGGAACCTGACAATACACCCCTGGAAAAGCAGAAACATCTTCCAAACCATAATTTTCAGGTTCCATGTTAATCTTGGGGGGTGTACATCTTAGACATTTCATTTGAATTGATAGCAACAAGTACATAACTCCAAAAAATGACTTGGACACTGCCTCACTCTAGTCAATATGGTTTGAGAGGTTTATGATATCCTAACCCAACTTTTGCCATAGTTGATAATGCACACCAAATATGTTACAGTAGAAGTGAGGATCAAATGCTAGTGACAAGGGCACTGTAGATCGCTAGTTTCCCCCTATTACCATGCATATATAGATATATGTGTATAATTATGTATATGTATATGTACAGGTACATGTATATGTATATGTATATGTATATATGTTTACAGTATGTATATGTATACTATATATAGATATGGACACACAAACATATTCCTAGGATATCTATATCCCAATTATACCTATCTCCTAAGTTCTACATGCAGGACCGGCCCAACAACCCAGTTGCTCGTTGAGATCATCCAAGCACTCCCCTCCTACCAAGACTGCCTTGCTTTCGCACTTCTCGACAAAACTCCAAATCAAAGTCATCCTAAGAGGCATGAATCCAAAATAGGTACTTGTGTTGCTCTAGATGGGAAGATTGAAGCGATGCTTGAACGTTCCGGTACAATTTCCTCTTGCAAAACCCACCGTGCTTGGAAAGGCAAACATGTTCTGGTATCACGTTGTTGTTTTTTTCTGATTTGAGATTAACAATCTTTAAGGTCATCCTGTATTCCGAAGCAATGCATGTCCACACCCAACAACATTCCTGATTTCATCAAGCATATTCCTGTGACTGAGAATCTCCCAGTTTTGCCAGGGTTTCATACATCTCAAAGTGGTTATCTAAGAAACCTCCAACGACCCCCCGAAAAAACCTACCCCAAAACCAGTGATTTTTTTGAGCTTTCATATCATTTTGAATCATTCACAAGAACCAACACTAGCCACCTTTCCCGTCATTTTCCCCCACTCAGTGGCCAGGCAAACCGATGAAGTGTATGACAATAAAGCATCGTAATGGGCCCAAACCTTGATCACACAATGATTTGGCGAGTGAAGGAAATTCCACCACAAAAAACGGGGGGTATTACACCCCAAACATCTAACATAGATACCAAGAACTGCCATGTTCAAAGGGAGTTACCTCTTCCAAACCATCATTTTGGCTATCCATGTTAGTTTTCGGGGGTGTACTTCATGGTTATGACTCCCCTTAAGATTTAACATATCCTCTAAACAAATTGATGCTTGGAAGATGAAATTTCCTTTTGGGATGGTCCCGTTTCAGGGGACATGTTAGTTTTCGGGGGTGTGCTGGTTATTGCTAGTCCTATTGCTGGTTCATTATTCTCGGTACACATCGGCGAGCGTCATTGAAGGTTGCTACAAGTGAACATCCCAAGCCATTTACGTCAGGGTTGGGTACTACATCCTCGGTGGTGATCGCCCAAATTTCTTCCTTCAATCTGTACACTACCTCGCTGTTTGAAGATGTTTTCCGTGCATTTGGATACCCATATTTTTTTTGGCGAAACCCCCAGGTGTAATGAGTTTGCCACCCTTAACGTCTCTTTCGTTGTCATAAGTTGCTAGATACTGTACTTCAAAAAAATCTCAGTTTCTACTCAAACATAGAAGCACCTCAATAGGACGAAACAGGAAATTTAGCTGAAAATTTAGGGGCCAATGATAACATTGAGGTGAAACAGCCAAGCTTCAACATGCAAACCTTTTTGTACTGAACAAACAGGTTTGCATCAAGTGTGAGACATGGATTCCCAAATACACACTCCCAACGGCACGAAAAATGCCGCCAGGAGTTTCCCAGCACAGGTATGGTACATCTGAGAATCTCAAACACACACACCAAATAAAGCTTGTTTTTTCTTTGGTACCTGGTTTTTCTGTCTCTTCTTTTTGGTCACGTGTTTTTTTCTTTTTCCTATCGGTCCCTCCTGTGCTTTCTTAACACAGTGGCCCAGAGCCATGAGAAGCTCTGGCACTGCACAGGAACTTTTGGCTGTGAGAAAACGATGTTTCCGTGACAGGAAAGCCATGAGAGCGATGAAATTTCGAAGACCTGTGTGAAATTTGAAGAGATCACTTGACAAAATGATTTTTGGAAGTTTACTCCACTGTACTCCACTATATTGAAGACCACTTCGAATTCAAGAAACGTCGGCTTCAAAACAAAAAAACCTCCTCATTTCTCGTTTTTTTAATGAACTCAACTTCACTGATTTCACCGGCGAATTGGGCTCAGTGCTCCAAGCCTTCTGCTGATCCATAGCTATACCCTTTAACTTCATCATGGCTATGGGCATTTCCATGACCCCACTTTGGATCCTGCCAGCCGGGCTGCGACGTGGGGAAACGTGCAAACGATCAGCCTGCTTTTTGAGGAAACGACGCGAAACAACTGCCTGTGTACCTAGAAGAAAGCCGTAAAAGAAAAGAAGGATGACTTGAGGGAAAAGAAGTACATATGTATATATATATATAAATTAGATATAAACATATATTTTCAAATACATCTTTACGGTAAGTCAATCTTCCAAATTGACCTGTATATATATATATATATACTGGTCAACGATACCCTCCCAACAAAATGACGAACATATCCCACCTTGAGATAGCAGCAACATCAGCGATACACTAGTTTCAAAAGGCAATATCTTAGTTCCGTAGGAGTAACAAAAAACCACGAACAGATTCGGGGGAATTCCTATACCCATACCATCCTGGGGACGATTGTATCTTTACCGATCCATGAATGGTTGATTTTTTGTGGGATCAATGTAGGTAAAAAATACGCCCATTTTTGTAGGATAGAATTCTCCTTACGGAGGTGACTGTTTTTTTTTTGTGAGAAATGCAACCATCAAATTTCCACCGCATCGCAACACAACTCGTACTATCCCCTTTTTTCTTATATGTAAACTACTCGTGCAAGCACAAGTCTTCAACAATTACAATTGATGACTTAAGTCGGACGTTGTGATCCTCACAAGTTGAACAAACAGATATGTTGTGCCAGCATTCCTATGCCTCTTTATCCAAACAAAAAACATCATCATTTTCAATTAGCCTTGACGAGATTATCGATGATCCAGGACCAAAGAGGATTCAAAATGCTTGGTGCAATCAACATCACGAAGACCAGCTCCTTCCAAGGGGCGCCAAGAGTCGAGTGTTGTTGTTGTTGTTGTTGTTGTTGTTGTCTTATTTGCCCCAGGTGAAAGGTGATCAAAACCACGGGGCAATACATGCTGTACTACCTGATTGTATGTACATAAAGGTTGATGCAGAAAAAATCATTTTCAGGGTCCAAAGTAAGGAACCAGGACATCAAAAAACGTCACCGCTGGATGTGTCTTTG
Source organism: Breviolum minutum Mf 1.05b.01 (assembly GCA_000507305.1). Lineage (NCBI taxonomy): Eukaryota > Dinophyceae > Suessiales > Symbiodiniaceae > Breviolum > Breviolum minutum. Next base: position 20,916 of record DF240346.1, on the reverse strand, counting down.
TTGTGCTGGTTCTGAGCCAGACAGATCTACCTGTCTCATGAGCCATGTGGAACCGACTAATCGGGGCTGGTAGATGGTTGTACTTTACGGCGTGATGTCGCTAGGTGAAAACGCCCTTCGTTTTCGCGGGTGTTCAGTTTTTGCAGGTGGTGCTGTAGTCAAATAAGCAATCTTCCGACTTAAAATGAGGAATGGACATTCACAAATGGAAACAAAGAACGCACCCACTGGTCCAAGGATTTTTTCCCAACCAAATCACAGGTGCACCTTGGCACTTGTTCCTTTTTACAGGATTAAACTGAGCCAACAACGAAAAAAATACGGCCTTACTTTCCATTGAGTCATCCCCTGGCTGTTTAATAGGGATCCTTATTTCATGGTTTATGAAATAACCCCCATGTCACTGGGTAGGATTTCATCCCCCACAATACCGTGGTCAACAACGCTTTTTATTCACTGCTCAAGTGGTACTCTCCTCAATGCATCTTAAAAACAGTCCCTTTTTTTGGGAGCAACTATTGCGAAGGGCATCAACAATCATCCCCTTAAGGCAATAGGCTGCAAGGTTACAAGTTTCGATACATTTTGAGGAAACACGCATTTTTGCCAACAACATGTGATATGTAAACAGTATGTATATATATATATATCTGATCTATGCTTGAATTCCAAGGTATGTTTATCAAACAAAAATATCAAACACATCTATTTCTTTGTCATGTATTCCTAGACACCGCTTTTCCTGGTTGGCTCCGAGTTGCTAATTTTGGATAAGCTCTCCAAGGTTCTTCCAATGGAGCAATAGCACGATCGATTGAAGAGTGCAAGGGAAAGATCACCAAACCAGCCTCGTGCCATCAATGGTTGTGAAACTGGTTCCAACAAAAGGTGGTAGGTAGCATATAACCCGCCAAAAGGCAATATATAAGTGGTATATGAGTGGTATATCACATTTCATTCCCAACTTAGAAAACTAAAAAAACACATGTTTTGGAGTATCTACCTACATGAATGGTTGTTTTTTTCTGGGATCAATGTAGGTAAATAGTGGTAAATATACAATCGTCCCGTGGATGCTATGGGTATGTGTGGTGAAGGTTGTATTGGCTGCTTAGATCAATGGACTTTCCTGGTTCCAGTAATAGGTGGTAGGTGATATATATAATATAATCACCCAGTTGGCAATATGTTACGCTGGAACCAGAAACAACTATTGATTAGAAGATTAGAAATAACAACTTTAGTATGATCATCCAGCTAAATGTATGACTCCCCAACCTGAACCTTTGACATCATTGTGACATCATAGGAAACTTTTCCTAATTCATCATCATCTTTTTCATGGTATTGGCTAAGGTTGTTGCAGTTTTGATCATGTCTTTGGCACCTACTGTAACTAGTTTACTATGTTTGACCATGTCTCCGCCTACACTCCCTCAGTGCTATGTCGACCATGGATCCCTGTGACCGTTTTTGTCCTCAACCCCATAGTTGGTGGTCCCCCAAATCCATGAGTGGAAAATCTAAGCGTGAAATTTCAGGGAGAAATCTTGGTCAATGTATTTTGAGTAAATTCCACACCATATATTTTGGGGAAAACATACCAACAGACCAGTATGTTTCCAAAATATACCGGTATATTTTGAAAATATACCGGTATATGTTCAATATAGACTTGTATATTTTCCCAATCACTGGTGATTTTGGTCGATAATACCTGTCTAAAGACACCATCCAAAAACGTGTTGGAGCGCCATACTAATATTCATATGTATAATTCATTATAATTATAATTATAATCATAATTATATATAAATGTGAATATAAATATAATATATATATATATACATTGCTTTGTCATCTTGATCTGCTGCACTGAGCCATTTTTTCTGGGTCTGGCAGGTGTGAGCCGTCGATGTGATGAAGCATCTGCATGGTCTGCTGCTTTTGAGGCCGACCACCACTTCACTCGCAAGTCTGCAAGTTGAAGGGCTTAAAATCGAAACTGAAGGATGCCACGAAATCCTGTCCTTGCAAGCCGGGCACATACGAGAATTTCAGGATCCAAAATCCAATTATCTGTTCGATTGGTACAGAGGCCGCGCCGACGGTCGCGCCGTAACGAAATCTCAGGTCGTCTCCGGACACTGGTGAGCCAATGATATCGAAGTCCACAATCGCATCGTTGGGGCTGATGACCTCCAGAGTTGGAACAAAGGGGAGGGTAGTAGTGAAGTCGTCAATTTGTAAGCTGAAAACCCCAGTCCCTGTCCCGCAACAGCACTCCGGGAGGACACTGTCAGGCCGCAAAGAGGCGGTACTGACATTGAAGACGAAGATCTTCTGAGTCTCGGAACTTGAAAGTGTCCCTTCAGTGATCCCTTCAGTGCGATCAAAAAATACAATTAGATCCTCCGAAACACAACGGCAGGCGTCGGTGCTGGTGGATGTGGTGGTGCTGGTGGATGTCTCCCGCGCATAGTAGTGGGGACCATTATGCCGACGGCTGTGCCTCCACCGCCTCCACCGCTTCCATCCTCCAATGGACTTTGCATCTGTGTCCTCTTTCGGCTTGTTGTGCGTTTGCAGCAAAACGCTGCTTTCATCGGGGTCGCAGCCCTCGGAGCACGGTAATGCACGTGCGAAGGCTGCCCACATCATGATGAGGAAATTAGCCCGGATGGCAAGCCTCATGTCGGACACGGATCGGAAGGCACTTCATCAGGTCTTGCTTGAGCCAGCAGTTGTAGCAAGTTTAGTGGGTGAAAGATCCAAAATCCCACAATGTCAAGGGAGTGATCAAGGTATAAGGGATCACCGGGATCACCTGTTCGGTTTGCCGAGGAAAAAGGGAAAGAAATCATGAAAATGGAAGATTCTCACAACCCAAAAATATCTTCACGGAACAAAATCTCGAAAGTTCAAGGGAGAGATTTGCGATGTCTTGTTCCTGTAGATGGTATGTGTTGAATATCTCATCTCACATAGATGGGACCATAGCTACTCGCATATACCACCAACAAACTTTCTGGAAATAACGTTCCATCCTTTGAATACTTCCAGACTTGGGAGATTTTGATTGAGTTGACTGTTAAAATCTTTTGGGCAATTCGTTTGTAGCTCTACTCCGTTCAAAACAAAGGGAGTCACGCTCCTGAATCTCACTCCCATCATTTCCAAAGTTACCAACCACTTCAATGGCTTCGGTTCCTCTTGCGGTGTATATACTTGAAATGTCAGGATGGAGTTTTAGAAAAAACCTCAAACAAGACTGTGGTTTTTGTGTCCGGTGTCTGCTTTATACATTCACAAAAAATCGACTAGCTATATTTTCCTGATATATATATATATATATATACGATGCACCTCAACTTTCAACCATCAGACAAACTTGGTGCTTCTTCTAAGGTTATCTTCCTACAACTTTCAAGCACACTTCATGTCGACTACCCAGGTCCAACCACCATCAATCATCAGCTTCGTTTCAGGATAACAGAAGGTCCAGGGCAATGCTGTTCTGGTTGGTGGTTGAGCCACCCAATTGAAAAATATGCTCGTCAAAAAGGTTCATTTCCCCAGGTAGGGATGAACATAACAAATCTTTGAAACCACCACCTGGTCTTCCTTTATCTTGGCTTTGCAGGGGGTCCCCAGGAAAACACCTCCATTTTTGCTGCGCACCTTTTGGTAGTTATTGCTGCAAAAACCAAGTAGCTACCACAAACTTCTCCATGCAACAAATCACTCCCCAATAAATGGTTTGCACCTCAGGGTAAAGTCGCCCATTCCAAATCTACCAGGGGCTCTGGAAGCGGGGAGATGTTCTATGATCAGTGAAGGGTACCTTCACAATTCTGCAAAACATACACGCACACAATTCAAGGGGTACTCGTAGATTCTCTTCCAATGATAGAGTTTTGTTGGATGTACCGTACCTGTTACATCTTGTTAGCATTTACCGTTCTGGCCTTAAGATATAAGTCCTTCAAGCCCTCTACAAAGCTACCAAAATTGGTGGTTTTAAACCCATGCGTTTTGACTCCAAGAAAATCTTGAGCATCAAAACGAGATGAGCACTTTATCATGTATCCTGCCGCCACATTCATGCATGTCTTGTCTTTTGTGCTTGGACCACTTGGGGTGTACAAACTCCGTAAGCAATGTGATAAACTACCAACCTCAACTGTTGCGAAATCCCCATCGCCAGTGGGACTTGTGTTTTTTCCAAAGCTCACTCAACATAAAGCCTCAACAAAACACCTGTATCGACCAATCCATAAAACTCAGTGGCCAGCCTGTCAAATCATTTTGGAGAAACCCCAAAATGGACCGACCTTGGGTTAAAACGGCTCCCTTGTGAATGTTGCAGTGAAATTCAGCCCAGCAAAAAAAATTGGGCCTGCAACCACTTCTTTGAACATGTTTAAGTAAAAAAAAATGATACATCAAGGGCCCAGGAAATACTTCCATCACGTCATAGTAACTGACACCTGCCTCCCATTTTCCAATGAGCCATCCATGGCACCAGCCATATTCGAATGTCATACGCTGATCCGGGCGTGCCATCTCCGCCATACCTAGCGCTCGTTTTGGGTCAAATTTTGGCAAAGATACCAAACCCACAGGATCCATGGGACTGGTATATTTACCTACATGAATTGTTTATTTTTATGGTAAATGTAGGTGGATCCTATGGGAAATGTTCTTGCGACTTTTTCTTGGGGGACGAAATTAGACACGTTCAGAACTTTGTCCAATGTCAAATCAGGGACGTTGTCTATATGTCATGTAATGTATGTGGCTAAATTCTGCAACAAGTCGACAACCCGGATTTCCCTGACATAAAGGGAACTACCTAGGCATATCTCTGTATGCAAAGTCATATTGTATGAACTCCTTTTTGTGTCGACCTCATCTGATCTCACACCAATTGATCAAGATCCTTGTCAAATAAAATGTGTAGTGCTTGACAAACAAGCAATCCGACATTTGTGATGGAGACTCTATATGCCTTTGAAGCTAGATTATATAAACGCATCTCTGTATCTATACTATCCCATGTATTTAAAAATAGTCAACTCAGGTACTTTTAGACTGAATGATGGACCGATTCAAAAATACTTGAAATTAGATTTCCCCACATTGTTTTCACGGCATCTACCATTGTGGCCGCTGCCAAATTGCCCCACATCTCATCCAGTACGGTGCCCAATGCCGGAGTCATTGTCTTTCCAACCCACACTGCAACTGTTCAGGGTAAAATGAGTCAAACTGATCATACCTTTCCATTGTTTCATCCTCCCACAAAAGCAATGGGCAACTTAATGGTGTTTGAATTACATTATTGTAGGGAGTTCTACTACCGACACCATGATAGAGATTGTGAATCAACCCTGATGGAAATTACCATGATGGATATCCCTAGATCTGTACTTTTAGAAGCAACCTACAATTTTAATTAGGGAGTTAATTAGCTGGGTAAATATATCGTTCCTGAATCTAAATTATATAAGGCTACTGGAGGAATTTTTTGCAATCCAACAAACTACCAACCTCGAAGTAAATTCAGTTACCGTTTAAATAGGTTGCCAACCAAAATGGCACAGATCTGAAAAAATCATATCTCACTGATACATGTAAATGTGGAAATTGATTGGACATATATTGCATAGGGGGTATTCTATAGTATCCTCCCTAAGGATCCAACCACCTTGTCAGATGATGAGCAAGGGGTGTATAACCACCTCCAAAACGCAAGGTATTTAGGTGTCATTACCATTCTCAGAAGGTGATTGGATTCCTAGGGCCTCTTATTGGGACTCTCTCTACTGATTTTTTCTCAACAAAATCTAAAAAAAATCATCTATGCCCCAAGGTACTGTCCACTCTTGAGCCAAGTCCAGTCATAGCGCTCCACTAAGTAGCCATGAATCTTCATCCAACAAGTCCTCATCATCGTCTGTTGAGGTTGGATCAAACATCAAAATTCCGCAAAATTGACTACCCTCCCTGAAACTAACATAGCACCTGAAAATGGATGGTTTCCAATAGGAATCTCATCTTCCAGGCATCCATTTTCAGGTTCTATGTTAAACTTTGGGGGTGTATCAATTGAGGTGGAAGGATTTCATTTCATGAATTTGGATCCAAGGATCCGGTGTGGATGAAATTTGCAGAATAAAATGTCAATATCGAGTCAATATCCATCCACCATACAAAAACCCACAACCTTAACCTCTTCATGTCTAAGGGTTATAACCCAAATTTTTAGGGGCCTAAATTTCAAATACCTTCATTTGTTCCATATTTTTGGGGTCTGAATCAATCCTAAACACAGGGCTCAGGATCTCATGAGTTCTTCTCATGGTGATCTTCGTGACCAATAGTTGGGGACTGATACAACGTTGATGGCAACCAGAAATCCGGGATCAACTCACCAGTCGTGGTAGTTTATCCTATTACATCCCAGGTGGTCCGCAGGATTTCTGAAAAAATCAACAGTACTCCCAGCTTCTAATCTGGGTTTCCTAGAATAGCTTCAACCACCAACATCAACCCGCACTGAGCTGTTAGCTGAGTCCAAGTATAAACACTTTAAGAACATATCATCCCTTCAAAGAAGTCAACCCTGCGTTCCTTTTGAAAAATGCTGATTTGGCTTCCGGCAATTCCCAAACCAACTGCTAGTTTGCAAACCCATTCATATTTGGAAAGTACTCATTCATAATTATTCTTGCTCATTTGCGTCGTTGCTAAGCACCACCCCAGTTGCGAAAATCCATCACTCCACTACAGCACCAGAGGATTGGTGGCCGCCATGTTTAGCACTGTTTTTTTCATGTTTGAGGCCATCATAGAACCCTACAAATCACTGCCATACACATCCCAAATCAACCTACCAAATCATCATCCGACTATAACTACTCCAGGGAAATCTGTAGATTTTATTGTTTGGGCTTCTTGTGAACATCCAGATGTTAAAACATGCAGACCCTGCAGGCTTGTTGTCAGGTGAAATATTTTGAGGTAACCAACCAAATAAGAGAAGATTTTCCATGTGGCCTCACCAATCTTTTTGTAAAAAAAACTGTCTACCATTTGGCCCTTACCACCTTTCAATCACAAACCGACCCAAAACGTTGGTTACCCAAAAATATTTTTTGAGGATGTGAGACACAAGAAAGTAGGTAGCCAACCCGTTGGGGTCCTATGCCCCTGCAATGGGCCACTACCCAGCCTACCCAACTTGAGCCGAAAGTAGGCAAATATTCCATACATGGAGCATCTGGGTTTGTTTTAGGTTCAACAAACAAATCCCATACCATCCACGTATGGTATATTTACCTACATTTACCATATCTTACCATTAAAAACAACCAAATGTAGGTAAATATACCATACATGGATGGTAAGGGAATATTGAAATACAATTATTAATTATTAATATTCCTTTGAAACCAATCCTTCCCCCAAAAAATACCGTTACACTTCCTGCCAAAAATTGCATAGTCAGAAAAAAGCCATCTTTTGTTTTCTCAGGCCCATCCTTGTTCGTTGGGCATCCATTGTGTCAAAAAATGTTTCAGCAGTACTGTATACCTCTACGCAGATTCGAAAACTATCCTGCAACCATCCTCTTCATCTTTAATGAGCCTAAGCCAAGCCACAAGACAATAATTCCTTAGTCAACGATACAGCCAAAAGGTAAGCGAGGACTGTTGACCCCAAAGAAAAACCACATGTGAGGCCTAGTTTTAAATGAATAAGACTCAAGCCTTGCAGAAAAACATGATGTCACTTCTATCCCTGATTTCCGTTTTTGGGAGACTGCGAATTTGACCGGGAACTAACCGGGAACTAAGAGCGATTTCGCCCCTTGAAAATAGCCCGAAACCGAAACCCAAAAAAAGGGAATATAAAGGAAGGAACAAAATCCTCCAAGCCTCAATTTTCAGGGGGCGAGCTGCTAGTCCTGAATGGTGACGTTGAAGGGAAACAGTCATCCACAACTACACGGAAAGTGCTGAATTTGGCTATTGTAAGAAAATATGTGAAATGTCCAAATTGGCATGTAGTGACACACACCGAGAACCGTTCAAGGTAGACCCTCTTAGGTTTTGAATGGTCTTGAATTATGTCTGTCGAAAGAATGGACAGACTCTCATGCGTTGGGATGTTTCCCAAGGCAAAATGCCATCCCAACGATTTATTAAAAAACAGAAACATGCCCATCAAACACACAGAGTTCGTAACCCAATCAGTTCCCTACCATCTTTACAACTACAATCATCATCGCCATGATGTATATATGTACTACCCTATCCCCCCTAATAAGGATTTCATTTACTCCCAATAAGCACTGGGCAAACTGTGATGCCCCCAACAAAAAGAAGAACTGATGGATTTTTCTTGATCTGAAACAAATCAACAGACCAAGTCGCCGCCCACCACAGTGATGCAGAAATTGGTGATGTACCTGAAGCTACACCATGAAAGTTTGACATAGAAGCTGAACATGATTGATTTTAATAAGGATCTCCGGATTTCCAGGTGGCCATTTTCAGGTTCCATGTTGAACTTCAGGGGTGTACAACTAGTGCGAAACTAATTGATCGCAGCCAAACCAGCTTTTTGATGACATTCTATGATATCCTGCTTGGTTCATAGGGACCCTTATCAATGGCTTATGAAATGATCCCTAATATATTTTGGGAACCGTCCCCACCTTGCAACAGTAGCAAAATACAGGTTAGTATATAGAAGTTATTCCGGTACGACCGGAGACCGAAGGGTATCTGTGCTAAAATCAGGACATGTTCCAGCTCTAAACTCAAGACATGTCCCATTTTTTCTCCCAAATGATCTCGAAATTCCTTCAAACGACTTGAGAAAAACCAAGGGAACTATCCGATCTATCTGATTCATCTCACACATTAATGTGTATATTTCGCCAAGCTGAAAAATCTAGTGCCTTCTCCGAAACGTGACAAGAGGTTTTCATCAATCCCAAAGAGATGGGAGAATTGTTTGTCAAAGGAAAATCACTTGGAAAAGCCTGCCATTTTGAGGATTCCGGGGTTCTTTAGCTCCTAATTTGGTAGGAAAATACATCGTCCCCGGCTCCTTAGCTCCCCCATATCGTAGGGTAGATATAGTCACTCCCAAAGTCTTTTGAACGCCATGCTTTATTGAAACACTTGAAGCATCCATAGAACCCAAGTTCATGCTGCTGCGAGTACAGTATCAACAATATGGACCATAACCCATAGGGTCCATGTATAGTATATTTACCGACATGATCAAGATATACTGTATATATATATATATCAATACCGACTTTGATTGCTATAAATTGATGATATCAACTTCCAAACAAACCCAAAGTTAGGGTGCATCCCAAATAGCTTCCTAACCATTGAACGATGAGGGATTGACATCTCAAGGGTGTCAAGTCTATCTAAGTTACAAAGCCCTCCCCACCAGTTTTAGGCTGCATCCATCAATTACTGTTTGGTGGTCTTGAGCCACCCAGTTGAAAAAAAATGCTCGTCAAATTGGATCATCATCCCCAAGGATCGGGGTGAAAATATCAAACACATTTCAAAACACCACCTAGATTCTTCAAAATTCCAATGGGTTGCATACACCACCCAAGTTGCTTTTTTTGCACCACGTTTGCTCCGACCCCCCCCAAAAAAAAGTGACGCTTCAAAAAATCCTGCGCAAATGCCCTCCCAAACGACCCCCCCATGACTTCCAAGATTCCAAATGCACTCACCGGCTCTGCCCTTTTGCGAAGCAAAAATCACCTCGGTTTCGAAGTGGAAGTTGCCCGGATTTCCACAAGACCAAAGTGTTGATGGTTCAGAAATCGGGCGAGAAAACTGACATGACATGTATGAAACCCGTCGTAAACCATGGGAGAAACTACCAATCTCAACTGGCGATCGATGGAATTTTTCCATCAGCAAATATTTCAGCAAAAAAAAATATGATTTCCAGAACAAGGAAAAACGGGGCTAAACTACCAACAGTCACCTTCTGACATGGCCGTGTCCCGTTTAACAGTCGAATTTACTCAAAATGAATTAACAAAAAGCATTTCACCACCTTCCAACAAATGATTTGAATAAATTTAATTTTGCTATTGCTGTTGCTATTGTGGGATATTGGTGCATTCCACTACACCAACTTCATACATATATAACTCCATCACCTCCTGTCACTACGCTTGATTTCTAGCACTATATAACTCTGAAGGATGCTTTTTTCACCATTCTCTACCCATAGGATCCATGTAGGTATATAAATATGCAATCGTCCGATGCATCCTATGGGCTATGGCTCAATCAACTTTTCTAACCAGTGCCTTGACATGGAAGTAAGGGTCATGGAAATGCATCAATTATCTAGAAATGAACCATTCTCTTGGGATTGGATATTATATCTAGTTGGTGATTTCAACCCCCTTGAAACATGTTGCAGAAGTCAAAATGGGAATCCTCCCCAAGTAGGGGTGCACATAAAACATATTTGAAACCACCACCACCTAGATATAATTTTGGAAAAAAACACCTACATGAGCCACGAAAAAAAAAACTCGCACTTTCCATGAAATGCTGGTTATTTCATAGGGATCCTGGTTTATGAACTCATCCCCATATAAGTGGGTAGTATTTCATCCCCTGTATAACCCTTAAAAGTACACCATATTTCCCTATATATAAATATATAGTGGTGAACAATGGTGATTTACCATGGTAAAATCCGTAGAACAAATCACCAACTAAACCAATCCAAGACGGAATTTTTGAACCTAACAAAATTATGATGGAACCTAAATATCACCCAATTTTTAAATCCGGAAAATCATTTGAACCAAACCTCCATGACGTTGGCTTCCATCCGTTCATTTTTTGAGAGGGCTCCAACCTTCACCAACTTTCCTTCGCTGAGGCTCCGCCAGTGCCACGTTGACAAAGTGCTGCAAGCCCATTGCGAAACCCTGCGGCGAAACACGTTGGGGTCTGCCCGTCACCCAGTACTTATAACCGGTTATAATATGCTTATAAGTTGGGTGCCACCACCCCCTCCCCAAAAAATGCCATCGCAAAGATGAAGGGTGGGGATTCCCCTGAAAAACACCCTTTCAACATCTTCAACTCCTAGGGTACGAAGCGGGACCCTGTTTTTGACCCAGGATTCCGGGATCTCAAAATCAGGCAGATCTGAGATCACCATGATTTTTTGAGGTATTATCGCAATTATTGTAAAATAACTTGATTGTTTGAAACGCACCACTCTCTTAAAACAAATAGAAGGTCATCTGGACATGCTAGCTTCTCCAGCTATGTTAAGTCTATGTTACATAACCCACCAGGGCCCATTGCCTGCTTCCGCTTCGATATCAAAAGAACTGACCAAAATTAGAGATCCGTTAGACACAATTACAGTACCTCAGCCAATCCCTTTGCATCCCATAAATCAAAAAAACAAACGAAACACAGGCAACGTTCGCAACAATAACAAAATGAATAAATTTGCTTGGTCATTTTTCGGGCTCACATTCTCCACCCCCCAAAATTAAGCACCATTCATTCGGCAAAAATCAATCGGACGCCCAACACGTGAACCCTTGCGCCTGCTTGGAAACGTCCATCAACCTATCAGGCGTTTTTCAGATTCAAACGTTGAGGGGTGTTTTTTTGATATTTAAAGCAGTCAACTTTTGTATATCCCATAGGGTTCATGTAATTTACCTACATGAATACCATGTAGGTAAATAAACCAGTCCCATGGATCGTATGGGTATTAGGATACGATTGTTCCCAAACATCAGTGCTATGTGCAGGTAATTTCCCTATATATCATACAATATATGTATATCTAAAACCCCGTAGTCTTCCTAGACATTACCTTAAAGCAAACCTTTTTGGGGGTCTGACTCTGCATCCAAGACGCCAAATGACGATGCCTCGCTGAGGTTTTTCCATCTGGCGCTTGTAAAGAAGCCTCGACAATGTTGGTGAAAATGGTGAAGTTCCGTTTGGGGTTCCGGTTCGTGGTCTGGTGTTGTCCGTTCGAAAAAAATGTCTCGGCTTTCATCAAACTCGCTATAATACAAAGTGGTAATGGTGAGTTGTATGTTACAAAATGAAGCTAAGAATTAGCTCAATTGATGTAGCATGACATGGCATGTTTAAAGGATATGATTAAAACTATATGAAAAGCACATTTGTTTACAGTATATGCTTCACCAACCTACAACATCAATCCTTCAACACTGTCATTTTGAGAGGATTCCCTTACTAAACTACCACTTTGGAGAAACAAACATCTCAAGCTTACCAAATAAAATTGGCTCATCGATTTGCGAATACCCTCAAAATTGCTCACCCAACATGGAATACAATAGATCATTGATTGGATATGCAATTTGTAATATCTTGCCAACAATTGGATCTCCATCTGAAAAGTCTTGGTAAGTCTAGTCGGGTTTTGGTGTTTTACTCCTTTATCTTTATGTGAAGCTGTGTGTGTGAGTGAGTCTTCTTTTGGGTGGTACAATGATCGTTCCGAAGCAGAGGGACCACAGCCCCGGTGTACCATCAAACATATGAAGACATACGCTGCGCAGATCGTACAAACTGCACATGTATTCGTGGGGATTCGGCATGATCCAGATGCGTTTTATATATATTTCTGATGATTTATGATGATTTCATTTCTGTATATCTAACTCTTTTGAAGCAATGTGGATCTCCAAAAAACGCTTCGAAAAAACGCTTCCCAAGACACGTGATCAGAACCACAAAAGCCTGGAACAAAAACAGCGGAGTTGTGGAAGGGTTTGTAGGCTCCGTTCGGAATGGAGACACACCTCCACATTCTGTACAAACGTATCTTTGATGTTAGGATTCTTATTTTGCAGTAAATATCGCTCGTAAGTATAGTATTTTGTCTAGCTGGTGGTTTCAACCCATCTGAAAAATATGATCGTGAAATTGGATCATTTCCCCCAAATCGGGGTGAACATAAAAATATTTGAGTTGCCACCACCCAGTTGTGTACGACTGCAATCGACTGATCTGTAAATTTTTGTACACAGGTTGCTTGGATCCACACACTAACAGTCATCCTTCCCTCCCTCACCCGATTTCACTGGCTTGTCACTGTCGCTCAAAATGCCACATGGACGAAGCAAATAATTCTCAAGCAGTATCTTCCAGAACTGCATCACTACCAATGTCCACATGTTTCATTTTTTACACTCAAACACCAGGACACCCGAAAAAACCAGACTCCAACTTCCAGTAGTAAACTGACAAAACCCTATTCCAAATGCCCTCCTCGATTGCATCAAAGGCACTAGGAAGAATTGCACGCCAATCGCAAAAGGCCCAGAAATCACACGACATTCATCTACTGCTTGTTCCAATTGCCTAAGGACTCGCAATGACCAAATGTGTGGTCCCTTTTTTTTTGGCATTGCTTGAGCCTGCCAAATGACCTTGGTCAAATGACCAGATCTCAAGAATAATGATAATTGGCTTGGTCAATTTGTAATAACTTCAGCTTCTTGAGGTCTGAACATCAATTTCATTGTCCTACTCAGCTATGACTGAAGGTCCCGCATGTTTGGAAGCTCCCTCACCGTTTTTTTGATATTTTTTTGAGACCCGCATGGGGTCATCAAACTCCAGGTACTCTATCCTTATTTTGAGCTACAGTGCTATCTACAAAAAAAACTGCAGAACAAGGACGTTCTGCATATATGTAGTAAAACATGACTGTCAAATCTGAGAAGGTTGTAAGCCCAAAGAGCTGCTATAAAACACCAGATCCCTCCATTTGTCGAAAATTCCCATACTATTTACCGATCCATGAATGGTTGATATTTATTAGGGTAAAATCTATATCGTACCCTCGTGATCCGGATTTTAGGAAGTTTTTCAAGTCAATGTCTGGTGAAAAGAAGTCCAGTTGGAAGGGCTATGCAACACCAAGCTATGTCATAATAAACCAGTATATGGAGGTTTCCTAAAATGGTGGTACCCAACAACCATGGGTTTTCCTACTAAAAATGATCATTTTGGGGTGTTTGCGGGTACCACCATGTAAGGAAACACCCATATACCATGGAGGTGTTTCAGGAATTCAGGAAAACATGATGCTGCCCTTGCTTTGGATGGAAAGGTGCAAACCTCGACAAATCAATTTAATTGGTGGTTCGACTTCCGATGTATACACGCATGTAAATAGATACATGCTCTGATCATACTCTGTGCCATAAAAAAGTACGTTGTGTGACTTGTGTAGTCATACACATATACATATAATATATATATATAATACATATATAATATATACTTATATAAACGTACTATGTGTTTGAGATCATGTGTGTCATACCATCTACTACGAGGACCCCTCAACGTTCGCACAACTCCACCAAGTCTTTAGGAGTGATTGACTTTTCTATCCACACAAAGTTCACCACACTCTTTAAAGGTCAAAATCCTGAAACCAGTTGATAAGGTGCTGCAGGATTTGTGAAGCATCAATCATCAATCGTATCACCATTTGAACAACTTAAATTTTTATCAGTACTATCAGTACTTGTTCCATCTATATTCCAATCTCCCCGTGTCACCAAGATGCCGAACATATCGGACATCACCCAACGTTGTTACTTCATCACCTTCCAGCATTGCGAGGGAAGCGGAAGATGCTCTCAGGCTCTCCGTGGAATCCGTGGAACCAAATTCCACGGCTACGAGTGAGGAATTTCACACGCCCTACACCTGGCGCGTGTGCTTTTTGTGTCTGAGGTGATCTGCTAAAGAAAAATCTCACCGAAAACGAGACGACAAAAGAGATTATACAAGTTAATTGACACTGAGCCATATGATATATATGTATATACATATTATACATATATATATATATGCTAATTCATAGCTGCTCAAATTGCAAGATTTTTCCTTCGCTATGAACAACCAACTGAAAGAATACCAGAGCTTGGGTGTTATGACACTGTGATCTGGGAGTCGTCAGGCTTAATGGCAACATAACACGACTTTCTTTCACTAGATCTTTTTTAGACCAAAACAACCGTCACTAGAAAGTTCAAGTCTGAACATATCCCAGCAGCAATGTATCTTGTCACAAAGCTATTACACGTGGGAAATTTTTGGGCCTTGCACCCCAACTGTCCGGAACATACCAAACTTTTGAGAGTTTTTTGTGTCCAAAGTGTGGTTCATTTTGAAAGGACATGCCATCTATGTTTTATTTTCCATTGTGATGAACAGAAATTCAAATGAAACTTTATATACAAGATTGTTACCTCCAGAAAAAAAAAAACATGAAGCCTTCAGGAGTTAGCTAATTTCATATATTTCAATGGTCTTACCTGGTGGATTTCAAGTAAACACAGGAAGCATTTTCCTTTCCAGCAGGGTTGGACCATTGACACATGTGGAACATGGCCCTCCAAGCTGAAAACAAACGTATGCATCTGCCCCAAGCACCGAAAGTGGGGAGGTGCCAAAAAAGACATCACCCGGCGCGTATATAATACACTCCCGAAAACTAACATGGAACCTGAAAATGAACCCCTGGAAGAGGAGATTCCTACTAAAAACCATCATTTTCAGGTTCNATGTATTTCGGGGGGGGTATCATATTAACAAATTACTGTAGTTTCCATCAAAAATACCTGTGCAACCTGTGTAATTTGTTATACAAGCCTACTGCTGTCCCTCGTGTGGCTTTCCCCACCGAGCCTGATTGCAGCCCTTCATCGAGTAGCTGAGCATCCGAGGGTTTGGAATTGCCGGTGTTCGGCGTGCTGTTTTTTGAAGCCACGAAATCGCCATTCATCGATCGCAATCAAGGGACCAAGGACCAACAAAAAACAACCAGGAGGGTTGGGGTAGGATGCTCCCGGAAATTAACAGAGGAAAATACCCCGTCAACCTTGATGATGTTCATCCTTTTTACATCTTTTTTTAAGATTTGAAAAAAACACCAATCCCCGCAACACAAAAAAAGTTCAGGGATTCGACATGATTCGACATCCAGCTTTGGGATTGGCGAGGGGGTTTGGACCATTTCTTGGAACATCCCCTCATTTTTTTTTTCAACAAGATCTACCTTCAAAGTCAAATTCTATCACACCTCAAATTGCCGTGGCTGAAAAAACCAACTGGGGTGTATCTAAAGAGAACTTAGCCTTAGCAGTGCATCATATTACATGTTCAATCTTCCCAACCTGAACAAGAAGATAGGAATGTAGCTTTTGCAAAGGGGAACACTATCAACTTGCGTTTGTGAATCTCGGAAATGATGGGAAATCAAATCCCTGGCTCAAATCAAGGTTTCTTGCGGTCAAAACAAACGGTTAAAAACACAAAATGGTTGCTGAAGCACCAGCTACTACTGTTGATGGAAATCACCAGAAATCCTGCACCAATTGATAGGTAGTTTGTCCCATTATTCACAGGGTTTTAGCACCATCCCCGGTGGGTTAGCTGGATTTCTGAACCATCAACAGTATCATCAGTGCAATATTCCCTCACTGGCAGGCACCCAATCCATGATATGTTGCAAGCTCGCATCTCTCCAACGGTCATCATCTGAGTGCCCCATCGCATCTGCAAAGCTTTTGAAGACTCGTGGCAAATATTTCACTCCCACCTCGTGAGGCATTTGATGATCAAGAAACCAGAACCTGACGAATGAAAAGACTAAGGATTCAAAACACAGATTACGTTCTTATCAGACTCAACAACAAGAAAATGCTACTGTAACTTCATCCCGAGCCCGGCCCCTTGATCTCAGAATCATGCTAACTATTCTTCAATGAGGTAACTACTTGGGGGCTTATTGACTGCTTAGCCAGAGTTCAGCTATAACACAGGTATCACTGCTTGTGCAATTACTCCACCCAAAAAATCGGTCAACAGGTATTGCTCAGACATGGTTCTGTGTTCAGGTTGACTACAACTTTTTCCAAGGTGCCTTTCCTTGGAGGTATCCTTAGACCTCTGTACCGATTGCCAAAATGAAACATATTAACTTCAAACAATTTGATGACATAAAAGGACACTTGTGGTTGGTTCTGGGGGGAAATTCAATCATAACTAGCTCCTTCCTTCCATCAAACCCAGGATGTTTGATGTGATAGCTGACAACCCATTCACATCTGGCTCACTTAGCCACAATATTTGGGCGAGTTAATATCATCTTGGATTCAAAAATCTATTTGTTTCGGCCATTTCAGCATATTCCCCAATCATTCAATCCCAAACGATCTTTTGATATGCAACAAAAACAATGGATTGTGGTTGTGGGAAGCCTTTTTCAAAGTCCACAAAGTCAATCAAAACGTTTGATTTCCTCCAAATGGATGGACTTGCCAAACTTAGCCTACCTATCAAAAAGGGACGTTCCAAGCCCAGGACTCCCAAATTCCATAAAAAAAACTCCATCATAAAGCAACATTAGTCGGGCACACGTGATCTCACCTGAGCCACTGTACCGGTTGTGAAAAAAGGGATCCTTAATCATGGTGTATTATAATCCCCATAAAACTGGATAGCACAATACCCTGTACAACCTTAAACAACACAGTTTGTTTTTTAATGTCGTTTTTCATTGCTCACCTGAAATCACTCAAAATTTCCTCATTTGGATCATCATTTGCTTGCCAACAACATGCTAAACACCAGCCTCCGAGTAGATGAGATCGGAACCAATCAGCAAATCCCAAGTGCCTCGATCCGAGGGAAGGAACAACAAACACCCAAAAAACATCTCCCAAAAATCGCATCCATGGGACCATGGTATTACTCATCTAGTTGGTGGGTTCAACCCATCTGAAAAATATTAGTCAAATTGGAAATCTTGCCCAAATAGGGGTGAAAATAAAAAATATTCGAAACCACCACCTAGTTATCTATACATGAAAACCTACCAAAAAATCTCAATCATTCCATGGGATCGGTGCATATACATACGTCCTCGTCCCATGGATCCGTCATTGGTCTTGGTGTGGCTCATTTTTGTTGGCAAAGGATGTAACTTGTTGAAAGGTTGGATATGTTTTTAATCACTGGAGTGACCCTTTCCAAAACGGAAAGAAAACTACGTCTGAAAGTTACCAATCCCATGGGCTCCATGTATTCCTACATTTGGTTGATCTTTATGGTAAATGTAGGTAAACATACCATACATGGATCCTCTGTGAATCATGCATATTAGCCACTTACGATTCATAGGACAATCATCCCAGTGCTACGTATATTTCAAGGGACTCCAGTATCGATCAAAACAGGTGATACAAAAACCGTAGGCGTTCCAAACCATGGAAAAGACAAATCAATTCACGATTTAGCGCAACTACAACTTGAAAAAAAACTGAGGATGTGCATAGCATTCAGAGTACTTAAAGTTCAATCAAGGCAAACACTGATGATAGTTGGTGATTTCAACTCCTTTTGAAAAATATTAGTCAAATTGGAAATCTTCCCCAAATAGGGGTGAAAATAAAACATATTTGAAACCACCACCTAGTACAGTACAGACTTTCTCCCGTTTGCTCAGTACCACTGGTGGCGCCTTCACTTGGCTGAGGCAGTTCACTTTTCTCTGGCCAACCCGCCTGGTGAAAATGGCCATCTGTGGCGGACTGGGTGACATAAAATCACCCACCATGAAACGTTTTTGTGTCACAATGTGTAAACAACCAGGGTAAAAACATGCATATAAACTGGTTGGTGGTTGAACCACCCCATCTAAAACAAATGCAAAATCAAAATGGGTTCATCTTCCCTAATTTTCGAGGTGAAAATAAACAAATATTTGAAGCCACCACCTAGTAAAAGATGGCAAAGTCACCCTAGGTATTGGTTTATATAAGCCCTGTACCAACCTACCTTTTGGGGACTGTGCCATGTACTTATACCATGGTGTATATATTCATACGACGATGCTGAAGGTTTGAGGTATTTTCAAAAGAATCAACGTATACAGTATACACACCAACCATCTGTAATCACCAAAAAACAAGCACACTTCTGGCGCCTGCGATGCTTAGGGGGATCAACCGGGAGCCTGTGATGAATATCCGTAGGATCTTTTTCAGGACACAAAAAACGTTTGGAAACAAACAAATGTGTGAAACCTCCTTCAAAACAGGTGACTGGTTGGTGGTTTCAACCCATTTGAAAAATATTAGTCACTCAACTTGGATCATATCCCCAAATGGGGGTGAACATAAAACATATTTGAAACCACCATCCAGGTGATGTTTAAATGACATCATCAGGGTGGAAATCCGTAGCCTCCCAATCCTGAAATCATCACCATGACCAAACTGGAGGAGGGGCTTCAAGTGAGACCACAAGACGACATACCAATCTGGTCAAAAAACACACCAAAACATCGCTTAAAAAAAAAACAACAACACACATGCAAACACCAACCAAACTGCGAAACAACGAAAACACACAGTCACATATATATGTATACACACATATACATGATATTTTCTAAAAACACTACATACACATCTAAGCAAGTTCTACATTTATAGATTCAGCGCCCATGTCTGGTTTCTTTTTTGTTCCCAAACTGTAAGATGCCTCCCAAGCGTTCCAATCCAACTCCTGACTTTGGGTGCTTTGGATCCATTGGGGTTCAACGTGGACACCAGCTTTCCAAGTTTTATCAATATCGAAATGATTTAGAAGGAACAACAACTATAGTTGGTGGTTTCAACCCATCTGAAAAATATTAGTCAAATTGGATCATCTCCCCAGGTAGGGATGAAAATAAAAATAATTAAAAATATTTGAAACCACCACCTTGATTATATATCATCTACTTTTGAGATGGCCAGCAGTAACATTTCTTGTAAGAGGTGGGTCTTGGAGTTGCGCTGAGATTACTAACTTTTGGTACCTATAGAATCCTATCTGACTCAAATGTATCTAGGAGGCTTCTTTTCGTTTAGTGATCGTGCCAAGAGTGGTGAATTTTGAAGCCATGCTTCCTTCTGAGAGAGCTTTCCAAGAAAATCATAAATGAGGATGTGCCAAGATTTGATGATTGAGGATTCTTTCCAGTACGTTTAGAAACTAAAAACCATCGATCTTGTCCTAGACAGAAACTCAAAACTTGCTCAGTCGTTCTCACAATTGTCCAACAAACTGCTTATTCAACTCTTACAAAAAAAGAAGTGCACAACAACTCAGTTGTCTGGTTCCTGCGTTGAAGGGAATCACCTCATGTCAGAAATGAAACAATATACATATGCTTCTTAACTGATGGAATCTACTTTGGCACCAGGAAACTGTTTGGTTTCAAATGGTTTGAACCAGGAAATACATCAAACAACTGTTCTTCATTCGACTATGCTCAACTACAAGCAATGGTACCACCAACCCAAATCACGATTTTGTTTTTGGTGAAGCGAAACTTCAAGCTGAACAAGAAAGAACTTATAGAACTTCCAAAAAACAGCCATGTGTTTTCCTTCAACTTTACACCCCCCCTAAAATCAACGGGGAAAGGCACCTAATTCAAAAACACATCTTCCATCCACATCCATTCTTGAGGTTTCCATGTCAATATTTCCAGGGTGTATATAAGCTGATTAGCAAAAAATCTCTCCTCGGTTCGCACGGAGGAAGCCGCTCCGCTTAGCTGAACTGCCTGGGATGGGGAGATCCTGGAGAGATCCGGTTGAAGGTTGTACAGCCTGAAAGTGTGGACTATGACATATTTGTGTATCTTTATATACATACTACATGTATCATGTACACACTGTGATACAGGTGTAGATAGTGTGTATACTTGTATGTGTATTAGACACATATATATATATATATCTATAATGTTATTCAATAT
>DF240345.1:110236-124645 GCA_000507305.1 Breviolum minutum Mf 1.05b.01 | reverse complement strand
TAAGAGGGACAAAGGAGGAAGAGAAAGGGATATAAAGTTCAGTATTAGGAGAAGAAGAAGAGAGGTTATTGAAAATAGTAAGAGAAGGAAACCGTGGTAGGAGGGGGATGTAAAGTTGTAAAGGGACAGGGAGTTGCCAAAGGTAATGCAAGTTAGTTAGAAGAGGGGAAAGGGTGGCAGGGGGAGAGATGCGTTGAATGAGGAGGGCAAACTCAAATGAAAGAGATGTGGAAGAAAATGAAAGAAGATATAGCTGGTCAAAGTCCGAGATGGAACCAAAGGAGTAAAGGACAACGGAGTCACCATCTTCATAGAGGAGGAGAAGACATTGTCGTGTTTGAAATAATTCCCATCCACGAAAGTAGGCAATGAGAAAGCAGAGTTGTTGGAGGTGAGATGTGGTAAGAAATATGGGGAGTGGGATAGGGTAAAAAGGGGGAAGAGTATTGCTCAAGAGCGCGGAAAGAGGATAAGTAGCGAAAACAGCATGAGGGATAAGAACAGAGAGGCAATCATGTGTGTAGAGTAGCGTGGCAGCTTTTAAGGAAAGAGGAAGGGGAATGTCAATAGGAGAATCCATTGGAAGAGGGGGAGAGGTGGATAAAGCACAAGTGGAGACAGGAGGAGTTTTCATATTGAGAGATTTGTGCCAAGTATCAGGAGACTCAAGTTTGGTAACGATTGAGGGGAACCAACGTGAGACAATATGTGGATGGAGAGTGGGAAGGTTAGTTGTAGCGGAGAGCACATGATTTCTTAATTCGGTAAATTTGAGTTCAACCTGCTCAGGGGGTAAGGGAGACCATTGGTTAGGGGTAACCTGACCCTGAACGTAATTTTGAATACTAGTAGTTCCACCGAGAGCAGCAAGGACTGCACTGGGTTTGAAAAAATTGCCTATGATATTGTGTAGGGTACGAATATGAGGATTCGCATCCTTTTTGGTGGTTTCAATAAGTTCTACCAACTCGGAGTCTTTGGCCTTTTCATCTAATGATGGGAGGCGGAAGGGGAGATATATATATGGACTAGAGTAGAAGTCTTGAAGTTTAGAGACCGTATTGACAATTTCAGGGGTAAGTTCAGCGTCAAAGTCGGCTTTCCAATCGATTAAAGCATCCCATTCTTTCCAGAGAAATTCAGGGAGATGGATTTTAAAGTCAATATTTGGATAAAGGTGTGGGGAGTTTGCGAGACAAGCTTCGGAAAAGCGATCCCATCCGTCAGCTTTTTCAGGGGATGAAGCGAAGAAAGAAATATCATAAAGGAGGTTTTTGGGGTGATAAGCGAGTGGTGCTTGAACCACAGATCCTCTATCAGAAGTTTTTCGTGGACGAAGCCATGGAGGGAGAGGGTTAGGTTCCAATGTGGGGGGAGACGATGAGATAAGACGTAGAGGTGGAGACCATCCAGGTCGGAAAGGCGAGGAAGATTTAGAGGGAAGAACAGCAATGTTAGAGGAGGTAAAGAAGTATCTAGCACGTGTGACGGAGCCCCATTTGGAGCAGTTAAGGTAATGGCAACATTCCTGTGGAATACCTAGGAGATCATGGATGTAACGTTTCATGTGAGGTTGCATAGATCCGGCGTTCTCAACGAGAATGACAGTGCGAGGCCAAAAAGATGTATGTGAAAGGTAATAGAGAAGCGCCCAAACTGAGTGAATGTGTACACTTCGGTCACCAACTAAGCCAAGTACTCCCTTACCGCGTCCAATAGAGGTAAGATCTTGACATGGAGAGCCGGCGCCAACAAAGATCATGGTGTCGGGAGGAAGAAGAGAGAGGAATTGTCGTAACAAAAGGCAGGAGTCTTGGATAAGAGTCCAGACGTTGTGCGCGTAAAAAGTATGTGCACCTTGTTTGTCAAAGGACCAGAGTGAACCTTCAACCTGCCAGCCTTTGACCTTGGAGACCACAGCTCGAGTACTGGCGTCCATTTCTGCAGCGATGATGGCGTGTGGCCATTCCCCAACAGCTTTGGAGATGACATCAGAGAAGCTGCCACTACCATCAAATAGGGAAATGATAGCAAAAGGAGTGGCAGAGTTAGGGATCGGCTTCGGGATAGAAAAAGAAGCAAATTTTCTAAGTAAAAGAGGAGATACTAAATGAGACTGAGAATGGCGTTTGAAAAGAACAGCTGAGATGTAATAAGGGAAAAGGACAGAGATAGGAACAATATGGAGACCATTGATGGGACAATATATGGTTACAGAGGAGGAGTCAGAATGAAACTCTTCAGCAAGAAGATGAGGAGAAAGGTTGGAGTCGGGGGGGTCATCAGTTGAAGGGGAAAGTTCGAGAAGGACAGAACACAAACGTAAAACAATGGGACGATTTGGTTGTGAAGTACGTTGTTTGGCTTCATCAGAGAGGGAAAAACGATGTGAAATAGTTTGTAGAATGAGTGAAGAGGAAGTAAGAGGAAAAGAAGGGGAAGAACAGATAAATGCAGGGTTGAGCAAATTGATAGAGAAATCATTTTCAAAATAGGTAAAGATGTCTAAAAAGGCATCATGTAAATCAGCAATGGTAGTAGTTTGTGGAAAAGAGGGAAGTGACAACACGGGAAGAGGGGGAGGGGGTGTTAATGGAGGCTGAGAGAAAAACTGTTTACAGAACAAGGTGTTGGAGGCCCAATCAGGAAGGCCTGAACAAATAAGAGAAAAGTTGGCAAGAACATTAGATGGTGTAAAAAAGTCTTGTACAGGGAATGTATCTAAGGCAGCTTGAAGAAAGGAAGCAATATTGTGGTTATTTAAATGGAGGCCGCCTGCAACACATTCAAGAAGTCGTTGACGGGCATGAGAAGAGCTGTCAGTCCAAGGAAGATAGGAGAGGAGACGATAGCACGTGAGTAGAATGGGGGCATGAGGTACTGAAAGAGGATCGAATATTGGGGGGAACTGTTCCATTTCCATAGCCNCAAGTGGAGACAGGAGGAGTCTTCATATTGAGAGATTTGTGCCAAGTATCGGGAGATTCAAGTTTGGTAACGATTGAGGGGAACCAACGTGAGACAATATGTGGATGGAGAGTGGGAAGGTTAGTTGTAGCGGAGAGTACATGATTTCTTAATTCGGTAAATTTGAGTTCAACCTGCTCAGGGGGTAAGGGAGACCATTGGTTTGGGGTAACCTGACCCTGAACGTAGTTTTGAATGCTAGTAGTTCCACCGAGAGCCGCAAGGACTGCACTGGGTTTGAAGAAATTGCCTATGATATTATGCAGGGTACGAATATGAGGATTCGCATCCTTTTTGGTGGTTTCAATAAGTTCTATCAACTCGGAGTCTTTGGCCTTTTCATCTAATGATGGGAGGCGGAAGGGGAGATATATATATGGACTAGAGTAGAAGTCTTGAAGTTTAGAGACTGTATTGACAATTTCAGGGGTGAGCTCAGCGTCAAAGTCGGCTTTCCAATCAATTAAAGCATCCCATTCTTTCCAGAGAAATTCAGGGAGATGGATTTTAAAGTCAATATTTGGATAAAGGTGTGGGGAGTTTGCGAGACAAGCTTCGGAAAAGCGATCCCATCCGTCAGCTTTTTCAGGGGAGGAAGCGAAGAAAGAAATATCATAAAGGAGGTTTTTGGGGTGATAAGCGAGTGGTGCTTGAACCACAGATCCTCTATCAGAAGTTTTTCGTGGACGAAGCCATGGAGGGAGAGGGTTAGGTTCCAATGTGGGGGGAGACGATGAAATAAGACGTAGAGGTGGAGACCATCCAGGTCGAAAAGGCGAGGAAGATTTAGAGGGAAGAACAGCAATGTTAGAGGAGGTAAAGAAGTATCTGGCACGTGTGACGGAGCCCCATTTGGAGCAGTTAAGGTAATGGCAACATTCCTGTGGAATACCTAGAAGATCATGGATATAACGTTTCATGTGAGGTTGCATAGATCCGGCGTTCTCAACGAGAATGACAGTGCGAGGCCAAAAAGATGTATGTGAAAGGTAATAGAGAAGCGCCCAAACTGAGTGAATGTGTACACTTCGGTCACCAACTAAGCCAAGTACTCCCTTACCGCGTCCGATAGAGGTAAGATCTTGACATGGAGAGCCGGCGCCAACAAAGATAATGGTGTCGGGAGGAAGAAGAGAGAGGAATTGTCGTAACAAAAGGCAGGAGTCTTGGATAAGAGTCCAGACATTGTGCGCGTAAAAAGTATGTGCACCTTGTTTGTCAAAGGACCAGAGTGAACCTTCAACCTGCCAGCCTTTGACCTTGGAGACCACAGCTCGAGTACTGGCATCCATTTCTGCAGCGATGATGGCGTGTGGCCATTCCCCAACAGCTTTAGAGATGACATCAGAGAAGCTGCCACTACCATCAAATAGGGAAATGATAGCAAAAGGAGTGGCAGAGTTAGGGATCGGCTTCGGGATAGAAAATGAAGCAAATTTTCGAAGTAAAAAAGGAGATACTAAATGAGACTGAGAATGGCGTTTGAAAAGAACAGCTGAGACGTAATAAGGGAAAAGGACAGAGATAGGAACAATATGGAGACCATTGATGGGACAATATATGGTTACAGAGGAGGAGTCAGAATGAAACTCTTCAGCAAGAAGATGAGGAGAAAGGTTGGAGTCGGGAGGGTCATCAATTGATGGGGAAAGTTCGAGAAGGACAGAACACAAACGTAAAACAATGGGACGATTTGGTTGTGACGTACATTGTTTGGCTTCATCAGAAAGGGAAAAACGATGTGAAATAGTTTGTAAAATGAGTGAAGAGGAAGTAAGAGGAAAAGAAGGGGAAGAACAGATAAATGCAGGGTTGAGCAAATTGATAGAGAAATCATTTTCAAAATAGGTAAAGATGTCTAAAAAGGCATCATGTAAATCAGCAGTGGTAGTAGTTTGTGGAAAAGTGGGAAGTGACAACACGGGAAGAGGGGGAGGGGGTGTTAATGGAGGCTGAGGGAAAAACTGTTTACAGAATAAGGTGTTGGAGGCCCAATCAGGAAGGCCTGAACAAATAAGAGAAAAGTTGGCAAGAACATTAGATGGTGTAAAAAAGTCTTGTACAGGGAATGTATCTAAGGCAGCTTGAAGAAAGGAAGCAATATTGTGGTTATTTAAATGGAGGCCGCCTGCAACACATTCAAGAAGTCGTTGACGGGCATGAGAAGAGCTGTGAGTCCAAGGAAGATAGGAGAGGAAACGATAACACGTGAGTAGAATAGGGGCATGAGGTACTGAAAGAGGATCGAATATTGGGGGGAGCTGTTCCATTTCCATAGGCGGCTCATCTTGAATGGAGGGTGGTTGGGAGCTAATAGTCTCATGAACGGGAGTAGGCACTCCCATGGAGATAATAGGTGAAGGAAGAGAACAATCATGTGTGAGAAATTTATATAAAGTATTAAGCTGAGAAGGAGAAGATATGAAAAGAATAAGTTTAGAACTGGCAAAGGGAAGGATGGATATCCAATCCGTAGATAAGAGTTTCTTTCCATTAGGGTGAAAAGAAGGAAGATCAAATTGACAACGAGGTAGTAGATCAATGATAATGAAGGCGGGGGAGTGTAATAAGAGATCATTAAGGTTGATTTCGGTAAAGAGATAATTAGGAGTAGGTAAAATAGTAAGTAAAAAGTCTTGCCACATGGGAGGAAATGGGGAAATAAGGAGATAAAAGTTTGAACGAGATGGTGATTTGAAGTAACTAAGGGGATTTGACTCATCACCACAAACACCAGATAAAATAGACATAAGGATATTAGTAGCTGAACCTGAGCCGTACTTTTTATGTGGACTAAAGAGAGGGATTCGAGAAGCTAAGGAATCAGAAGTATCATGAAATCGAGAAAAGTGTTCTTCATGAGTTTCAAATGGATAAGGTGAGGAGGGAAGCGGTTTTTGGAGGTGTAAAGGTTGAAGATAAGAGAGACAATACTTAACACCTTCATGTTCAAAAGGTAATGGAAGAGAATCGTCCCCAATAGTATTAAAAATCTGGGAAGAAGAGGTAAAAGAAAGAACCTCATGAATGTAGCCTTCAGGAGATTTAACATTACATAGCTTGGGAGTACTTAAGCAATCGAAGCGAGCCTTGAGAAATGAGAGGAAACTATTCGTAAAGAAAACATTATTGGACGTACATGGAGTAGTTCTAGTGATTTGAAGCTCGACTAAATTTGAGTTGATAGCTTGGAGTAGCTGTGCGGATAATCCATCAGCAGAGAGTGCAAAAACGATCTTTTTGGATGTAGTTAAAAAAGAAGGAGGAATGACAAGGTCGAGCTCTGTAGCCTGGAGGATGGCTTCTTCGATATTGATAGGGGAAGCTTTGAATACAAGAAAAGAGTGAGAGAGGAAGTATGGAATGTTGCAACTAGTAAATAACGATATGATAGGAGAGGGATCAGTCTTGTGCAAGGGATAAAAATTTATAAATGCGTCATCAGGGTAAGAGAAAATGGCCGAAAGGACAGCGGAAAACAGAAAGAGATGAACAGCGCAAATGGAGTAAATAGATGCGAGTATTTGATCAAATATGGGTTGATCAGGGACTTCAATATGGAGAGTGATACATTCAGTTTTTTCAGAGAATTTAGCTTGGAGTTTATTATACATGGTATGAGAAAGCGATAACTCAGCCAATTCTTGGGAGGTCTGAGAAATTACATCAGCGTCAGTGGAAGATATAATACCGAATAATTCAAATGAAGGAAAAGGAAGAGTAATCGATGGGGAGGAGTTGGAAGACAAAAATTGAAGCAAGCAGATATCAAAATTCTTTTGAAATGAAGAATTGAGTGTTCGGAGTTGAACGGAAAAGGAAGAACAAAATTACAATAGTTCAAAAANTTTTTCAGAGAATTTAGCTTGGAGTTTATTATACATGGTATGAGAAAGGGATAACTCAGCCAATTCTTGGGAGGTCTGAAAAATTACATCAGCGTCGGTGGAAAATATAATACCGAATAATTCAAATGAAGGAAAAGGAAGAGTAATCGATGGGGAGGAGCTGGAAGACAAGAATTGAAGCAAGCAGATATCAAAATTCTTTTGAAATGAAGATTTGAGTGTTCGGAGTTGAACGGAAAAGGAAGAACAAAATTCAATGTTCAAAATCTTATTAAAAGAACTATTTGGTAAAGAGCATATAAGCTCAATAAGTTTCAATTCAAGAGGAAATGAACTAGATACCCGAGTGAAATAAAAGAAAGGTTTGGAAAGAGATTGGGGAGAGAAGAGAAGTTTTTTTAGAATTGAGGATTGCTGGGATAAAATAACAATATCCTGCACAAGAGGAGATAAAGATGCTTCTAAAAATTGGAAAAGATTATCGATACCAAAGATTTTGACATGTGGAGATGTAAGTTGAAGCTTGGAAGGGAAATCACACAGGACAGTAGTAGAGGAAGTAAATTCATTTAATAATGGGATACAAGATTTCTGAAACTTAGAGTTGATAATTTCAAGATTGCTGGGAGCAGGAAGCATAGCGATACAGACTTTGATGCAAAGGAAAATGAAATTACCAAGGAAAGATTTACTGAAGAGGCGAGAAGGAATATATCTTGTGAAAGTGCGGAACAATATGTCCACGCAGAGTCACAAGAAATAAACAACTAACAGAGGAAGAAGCAACCGAAGAATAAAGGAAATGAAAGAAGGAGATGAAAGAAGTGGGCGTAGATGGGAATAAGAAGTAGGTGAAGGAGGAGTGGGTTCCTCCAAGAAAATGCGAACAATAAGCCCGCACAGGATCTTGGAAGAGTTGGTGTAAGATGGGATGATGGAATGAATAGACAAGAGGAAGAGCAATGTAAATAATGAGCAAGATAAAGATAATGAAGGGAGGCAGAGAAATCTAAGAAAGTGCGGAACAATATGTCCACGCAGAGTCTTAGATAAAAGAACTAAAGGAAGAAATAAAGGATAAAATCTGGAGATAACTGCTAAAGTATATAAGGGAAGGAGAGAATTTAAAAATTACTCCAAGACTGTGCGGAACAATATGTCCACGCAGAGTCCTAGATAAAACCTATATATAAAATTAAGGGATCAAAGAAGTAGTTGGAGAAAATATAATTGGAGATAATTAAACAACCAATTAAAGAATCAATTGATGAACAACAAGACCGTGCGGAACAATATGCCCACGCAGGGTCTTGAATGAAAATCAAGGGACGAAGATCAAAAGTAAGAGTGAAAAGTGTATATATAAATAAAAATATTTTTTTATTTTTTTTGAAGGATAATATGAGAAAGAGTGTGCAGTTTCTTTTAGTGGTTGAAAGAGAAAGGTGTGATCGAGGATTGGTAATGTTAAACAATAAAGGTGGTGAGATCTAAGAGAGTGCGGAACAATATGTCCACGCAGAATCTTAGATGAGTAGGAGAAAAATATGAGAATGAAGAGTGGAAGATGGGAGTTCAAACGAAGAAGTGGAGAAAGAGAGACCGATTAAAGGAAAACTTGGTCAGAGAGGAGACCACCCTACGCGCAGCCGGACCTAAACCCTTTCTTCTACTAACTACGTTTGTAGTGTTCGAATACTTGGGTTTTTGAGCCGAGACAGCTTGAGCCAAAAGGGTTACGGACTCTTTCACGCACGTGGTAATCTGCTCATGAATCTGCTTGACAGATCCTCCAGCACTTGGATCAGCTTCTGGTTCTGGGTGATCTTCACCCTGGTCTTCCTCTTCATATTCGTCATCATATTCTTGGTCATCTTGTTCTTCTTCCCCATCAACTCCTCGAAACTTGTTTCCTTTTCCTCTTCCTTTGGTCTTCCTTCCACCTTTTCCCCTACCCTTGCCTCTTCCACCAGGATTGGCAGGTTGAGCTTTGGCTNATAATGATGACTTCTAAAAAATTGAAAAAGATTATCGATACCAAAGATTTTGACATGTGGAGATGTAAGTTGAAGCTTGGAAGGGAAATCACATAGAACAGTGGTAGAGGAAGTAAATTCATTTAATAATGGGATACAAGATTTCTGAAACTTAGAGTTGATAATTTCAAGATTGCTAGGAGCAGGAAGCATAGTGATGCAGACTTTGATGCAGAGAAATTGCAAATTACCAAGGAAAGATTTACTGAAGAGGAGAAAGAATATATCTTGTGAAAGTGCGGAACAATATGTCCACGCAGAGTCACAAGAAATAAACAACTAGCAAATGAAGCAACCGAAGAATAAAGGAAATGAAAGAAGGAGATGAAAGAAGTAGGCGTTGATGTGAATAAGAAGTAGGTGAGGGGAGAGTGGGTTCCTCCAAGAAAATGCGGAACAATAAGCCCACGCAGGATCTTGGAAGAGTTGGTGTAAGATGGGATGATGGAATGAATAGACAAGAGGAAGAGTAATATAAATAATGAGCAAGATAGAAATAATGAAGGAAGGCAGAGAAATCTAAGAAAGTGCGGAACAATATGTCCACGCAGAGTCTTAGATAAAAGAACTAAATGAAGAAATAAAAGGATAAAATCTGGAGATAGCTGCAAAAGGAAACAAGGGAAGGAGAGAATTTAAAAATTATTCCAAGACTGTGCGGAACAATATGTCCACGCAGAGTCTTAGATAAAACCTATAAATAAAATTAAGGGATCAAAGAAGTAGTTGGAGTAAATATAATTGGAGATAATAAAACAACCAATTAAAGAACCAATTAATAAACAACAAGACCGTGCGGAACAATATGCCCACGCAGGGTCCTGAATGAAAATCAGGGGACAAAGATTAAAAATAAGAGTGGAAAGTGTTTCTCTTTTTTTTTTAAATAATNCTTTTTTAAAAATAATGAAGAGAAAGAGTGTGGAAAAAGGTGCCTACGCAGTTTCTTTTAGAGGTAGAGAGAGAGGTGTGATCGAGGATTGGTAATGTTAAACGATAAAGGTGGTAAGATCTAAGAAAGTGCGGAACAATATGTCCACGCAGAATCTTAGATAAGTAGGAGGATAAAATAAGAATGAAGAGTGAAAGATGGGAGTTCAGACGAAGAAGTGGAAAAAGAGAGACCGATTAAAGGAAAAACTTGGTCAGAGAGGAGACTACCCTACGCGCAGCCGGACCTAAACCCTTTCTTCTACTAACTACGTTTGTAGTGTTCGAATACTTGGGTTTTTGAGCCGAGACAGCCTTGAGCCAAAGGGGTAACGGAATTTTTAAGACTTTTTCAAAAGATTTTGTTTTTTAAGACTTTTTCAGAAGATTTTGATTAGCAGTCTTTCTCTGTTGTCTTTTCTCTAGTTCTCATCTTTAAAGACAGCCATCATTTCAGTAGAACTTGATGACAATCTTTCAAGACAGCCATCACTTCGGCAGAACTGGACAATGTTGGACAACAATGTTTTGTGACAGCACTTTTTTGTTAGAACCCTTCGCGGCCGCTTTCGGGAAAAAGTGCTGGTAGCATTGGCTTTGACTGAATGAGAGATTTCGATTCTGCTTACCGAACCGCTTGTAGAGTGGTATTGCAGGTCAGTGAAGATGACTACTAGGACCTAGTGGGTCCAATGGAACTCGAGGCAGGGAAGTTTGCCATTCAAGACTGACTTCCAATTGGGTGATAGGCTAACACCAAAAGGAGGCTGAATGGCTTCTCCTTGCTTAGCACCATCAGGTGCGACACGAGCTAGATCTTGCAGTCTGTCAAACTATCACAGTATCTCCTACTACGACATCTGGAGACGGGACAGTAGTCTTAGTTCCAGTCCACGAGAAAGATGGGAGGTTCCACCACTGTGAAAACCTTGTGCATGTCTTGATAAAAATTTTAGGGTAGGTCCAGTGTATGGACTGCAGCCCCGAAGAATTCTTTTGGGGTTCTATTTTTAGTCACTATGGCATTAGCTGACAACAGAACCTGATGAGTTCTTGCAGCCACGTCAGGGTCTCTTATCTGGCTACATTGGAATGAAGTTGACTTCTTCCAGGATCCTCTTTGGCCATCTGGCTCTAGCAGCATTGAACAATCACCTTTCTTTGTGGATGACTTCTCACTGAAATGTGGCAACTACACGGATTTATAAGTGGAACACCTTTGTTTACGCAGTTTCCTCCACCAGGACGTGGGTGAACCACCTTGTTACCCTTGTTCAATAATTGGGATGATGCAGAATCTACCACTTCCTCCAAGAGGAGCAACTTGAAGAGGAAAGTCCACTGCTAGGTGACTTTCTTCCTATTTTCTAGGATGTCCAACGTGCTAACATACATGTTGTTGAAGACATTGGGACTGTGGTAGACTGGCTATTGATTTTCAGCCTGACACTAAGTCTAACCTGGCGGTGCTGCATAAGCTGTCCTCTTCTAATGTCTCCATTGTTTCCAGGAGGGTAGAGTCACTGCTGGAATGACTGCCCATACAGTCCTCCTTGCCCAAAACTAAAGTGGAGTTTCTGACGGGAGGTCGCAAGAAGTCATTTCGACTGCTCTCAGAGGATGAACAAATAGCACAGCTGGAGGTCTATGCTAGAGCGACTGTTGCCATCACGAGAGCGAGATCCTCTGTCTCATCATGGGTCCGGCCTCTTGGAAGCAGCTACTATGGGTACACTCATGTATGGTGCTGAGCATGTCTGGAAGAGTCAAGTCCATTCTTATCTTTATGATGGCGAACTCTCCCGTTCACCGCCAGATGAAACTTTCATCCACATGCTCCAACAGAATTGCTGTCATTTCTCTTCTTCGGCAATTGTGGAGACACTGTTAGATTATGTCACACACTACTACAAGGTTCGGCGTTTATACCTCATTGTTGTGGACTTGTGGTGGTCTTGCAAGTACAACACTGATCAGCTTTGGTACATTTCTCATTGTACTGACACACACAGAGTGAGCGTATTCAGGCCAGATGGCCCAAAGCCGCCACTTCGGTGTCGATTTGTAGAGGATATGCTCTAGATGGTTTCGAACGTCCAAGTTACCTTGTTTTAGCTTCAAAGGGACGGACATTCATATGTTCTTTTGGACACCTCCACAAACGACGCTTCCTCTGAATCAAGAGTTTTTTCGCCCAATGGAACATTTCTATGATTCATTCGCATTAGAGTCTCAGATCAGTGTCCGTCAGGAAGCTTTGCGCTTGTTTGGCTTGCGAGAAAATGAACTGATGCCTGACTTGCATATTACCAGAGATGGTGCCCATCAAGAACATCGAGTCAACCAGGTGGCTCGAACAACTGACCGACTAAAGTCTCGGCAGATGTAATCCAGCTAGCAGCACATGAAGAGGATTCTGCGCCTCAACAGGACTTGTTGGAAGGTGATGCCAGTGATTCTAACGGAAGCGAAAGTGCAAGTGACTCGGAACAGAATGACTCTCCATCTTCGTTGGTGGCTGATAGAGAACAGTGTGAGCTCATGCAACTTGCTTCTGCTGCGGTGGGTAAAGACTTCACTGGCAAAGATGATCTTATTGGAGCTAAGTACAGCAAGCTCCTAAAATTGGAGATGGTTTGGCCATTGGCAAGGTTATCTTTCTCGCTGCAGACATGTGTGGATCACCTGCGTGCTGGCGGGATGCTGCTGGGAAGTTCAAGCCACACGCACACTTCCTCTGAATCACTTGTCTCCCTTCACGAGGTAGCGAAATGTCTGACCATGAAGCTGACTATCTACTGAGCCAAAGAGGTTGCCGCCATACTCAGAGCGGTTCTGACACATGAGACCAAGAAGCTGTACAATGACAAGACGGTGCATCTACTTTGCTCCAATTACTGGATACAACTCGATTTACCAGGAATTACTGCACTCATCGTCTCGAAGCAATGCTACCAGAGAATGTGAAAGAAAACGACCCTGCAGTTGGCACGGGTTGCAGCGTATCCCAAACCACCCAAACGGTGGAGGTCGTCGGCTTCTAGCACGGCTTACAGGTCTGGTTTCCTGCCCACTGGGCTCCAGTGGTGTTGCAACAGCTGCAAAAGAAGGAGGATAGATACCGTGCAGAGAACCCGTCTTGGATCGACGAGGAAGTGGCTCCAGCGGACATTCCCAAGCAATGGCAGGGGGCTCGAGCTAACCGACGTGTGCAGTTCAAGGTCGGCAATTATCGGGATGGCTCCTGGGAGAGCAACATCCGGCTGCTACCATTCACGTTGACTGGATGCAGTTGCCAGTAGAGCAATATCTCGCAGCGTTACCTACGTTGAACAAGATGTCATCGCTGGGGTCTTGAGGCAGAAAGATGCTGCCTCCTGGGGAATTACTAACGCGGAGAAGTTGCAACTTTCAGTTTTTCTTCCCAATGATCTGTCTTTGGAGGACTGGTACGCAGGGATCTATGGCTTACCAACGGTTTGGCTGGAGGTCTCATAATGGGAACTGATCATCTACGTAAGGTTGCTGGGCTATGACTTTCATCATCTGAGGAAGAAGTATGATGTCAAAACCATGTGGAGCGATCTTGATCCACAATGACGGCTCTTGCAGAGCCAGCTTGTGGCGAGGAAACCTGGCTGGTATTCACCTGCTGATCTCAAAGAGAGGCTCTTCACAAACAAGTCCAAACGGCTGGAAGATAACACGAAAGAGGCCTTGCGTACTAACGACAACACATAGCATGGCAAGGTTGGAATGTTGCACATGACCAAATTTGGCAGTCATGCAGACCTGGCCCACTATTGGTGTTTCCTGGTGAAAAGGAGCTTATTTGTGCCATGTATGACCAAATTGGCGAGGAAGAACAGGTCATATTCCCTCCATATACTCGCACTCCGCTTGATGCATTTATGAGAGAACGGAAGAAAAGTAAGCAGGGTGAGAACAATGCCCTGGAGGGTGCCAATGCAGCATGGCTCCATGCTGCGTGTACTGGTGCATGACACGTCTATTGGTGGTGATGATACGTCAGGGTCGTACTTCCAACCAGTGGTTGTACTTTCATTGGTCACCTCTTCTTGTGGCCTACTGTACTTGAAGAGGTGCTTTGCTCTGTCTGACACTCATTCACTCGCCGTGGAAGGAGGCAAGTAACATTCAATTAGAATCCTGGCCCTTCCAGAATCAGTGGGGTTCTCACTGATGTCATTGACATGAGTACTGGCAAAGCATGGCTTCCTTGATTTCCTTGATACTGGCCATGATTTCCAGGAACATTTCTGCTTGGGTGATTCTCTTTATGCATATCCTGGCAATGCTGGGCCACCTGATCCGAATGAACGGAAGTATGGTATACTACTAGCTGCTGAAGAAGTTGTGAGGGCGGGGTATTGAGCTATGCGCCAGGTAGTGAGAGCGAACACGTTTCACCTGTTTCACCCTTTATAGATTGGTCATGTGTTGTTTCTTGGTGTTTGGTTGTTGGGGGGGGTTTTGTTTGCTGTTGTTTGGTTCTTTTTGGTTCCCGGACCAATCTGTGCGATCGAGTTATCAACCGATGACTAGTTTAGCATAATTTCATGACTGCCACAGTTGTTACAACGAGCGCAGCATTGTCCAAAAAAAAA
>DF240345.1:20261-110072 GCA_000507305.1 Breviolum minutum Mf 1.05b.01 | reverse complement strand
ACCATTCAGAAAGTCGGCTTGAAGGCTTCTGCTTTCTTGCCTGGCATGTCCAAGGTCAGGGATTTCTTTAATCACCATTAGTGGACCATAAAGGATCTTTTCAGGATACCGTTTTCCCTGTTCCAGCCAAAGCATTTGACCGGCGTTGGATGCTTCCCCACGACTAATATATATGCCGTCAGGAAGACAGAGAAGCTTTGCTAGTTGGCAATCCACACATAGGAAGAAGAAGAAGAAGAAAAAAAAAGTAAAACATTTTACACAAGGTTTTGAATCGAAGAACATGCTCTCGTTTGCACCCATGGGCTGCAATGGTCCCATCGCGAAGTGAGAGGCGCACCAAACGAATTAAATGTGACTTTCTTGTGTGTGCCAATGCCGATGCCATGCTGATTCGTGATGTCAAGTTCCAATATAGCCCTTCGGTCGTTATGCGTTTTCCATCTCAAAACTGATCAACTGATCACAAGACTGGGTGCGTCGGCTAGCTCATGCAACAATGCAACAATGGAGTCAAGTCCAGTGGATCTTTGTCCCCCGCAGATCTTCTATCTGCTGATGTTGCTGCTGCGTGCAGCCGCACAACAGGCCGGAGTGTTCCTTTCACCGGTTGATGCGGCGTGGGAACAATGTGTTCCTGATGGGTCCCGTAGTGTCCCAGTTGGATGCACGATTGGGGATAATTCAACAATAAGGACAGGGATCCAATGTGTAAACATCAGCGACAGTGATGAGGAGCCAGTTGAACAAGTGGTGCAGGCAGGGACTACACCGGGTGGAAATGGTGTTAATGCATCACCAGCTGCTTTGGGACCAACAGAGCCTCCTTATCCTCCACCGAATAGAAGCAGGACAAGACATCGATCCTCAAGCCCCTCAAGCCATAAGAATGCTCGCGCAAAGAGACGCAGAAAGTGAGATCTATGTGCATGGTTGGCCACACCCAGCATACCATATGGCTATACTTTGACCCGTTAGAATCCGGGACTTAGTGTGATCTCTTGTGAAGTGACTATAAGTGGAATCTCAGCATATGCCTGCAGATACCATTGGTGGTAATACGTTCATCAGCAGCCTCCATGGAAGAAATATATATATAAAAAAAAAGTCTTCAATGACTTTGATGCCATGGTTGGATGATGCTCGGGAGTTTTTAACCACAGATGTAGTAATACACGCAATTGCCGATGCTGTCAAAAATCGTTTTGCTGCCTTCACTTTGTTTTGACTTATCAGGATAAATTGCATTCGTCCACAATGTGACCACTACTATGCAGATTGCTGTTCATTTCAACTACATGCCTTGCATGACAGACAAGTCCATGTTTATTTGGAATTTCCTCATGAACAGGTGTCCATTCTACTCGTGGCCTGATACTAAGCTGCAGCTGTGAAATCAGAAGGTAGTACTTCGTTCATGGGTTGTTCAGACTCCAGTTCGTTGAGCATCGACCTTTTAGTCTGTGGGAAGGTTTTCATTTGTCTAGGTTACAGTTGAACTCATCCGTCAACCACAGAGGTATCCATACTACTCGCGGCCTGACACCAAGAGTGCGCTGTGAAACAGAAGGTGCCACTTTGATTGGTTTTCAGACTCCAATTCGTTGAGCCACTGTTTCATTCTGTGGGAGTTTTCTCATTAGTCCAGGTGGTAGGGGAAGTCTTTCGTCTAGCACAGATTGACTTGGTACAATGAGCAGGGGGAAGATGCGTATCAAGAATTTCGTGCCTGTTGTATGATCAAATTCCAAAGCAAGCTCCTACTGAAATTGCAATTTATTAGCAGCAAGTGGGCCAGAAGTTGATCGCGAGTTGGGGACTTGTTAATTTTACCGGAGCCGTTACGAGGCAATCGATCAGACGGTGCATTCTGACGATGGACGTAGTGACAGCTTGGTTCATCCTTTTATTTATCCTATTGTAGTGGTACAATACAGTATTTCCTGTGAATTGGTTACACTGGGCTAACAAGATCCCAGCTCTGACCGGTTCACCTACAATTACAGTATTTATTGGGACGTGGTTACACTGGGCTAACTCGATCCCAGCTCTGACCCTCAACCTTCAAGTTCTACACTTGAAATTGCTGGTTTGCAGTTGTCTGGTACCCCTTACCCTGTGTTAACTTGATCACAGCTCTGAGGGTTATCCGGCACCTGTTTACTGTCAATTTCCTGTGAGTATCCCTTTATTTGATATGAAAGACAAAGCCATGATCGAGCACGCTGTGCCATGTTGACTTCAAGTTTAGTGATTCACCCTGTGAGACGTCCTCCCATCTTCAAGGGTGGTGCTTGCGTGATCACTGGCCCTAACGGAGTGGCAAATCAACCTTGATCAAGAAGCTCATGGCGGAATTTCCTGATGACTTTGGTTTTTCAATGTCACGTACCACAAGGGATCCTCGTCCTGGAGAACAAGTTGGGGTTGACTATCACCTTGTGACTCGTGAGAAAATGCAAGGTGATACTGATGCTGGGCTTGTTGTAGAACATGCGGAGGTCCATGCAAATCTCTATGGAAATTCCATATCTGCAGTACAAGAAGTCACAAAGAAAGGCAGAATGTGTTTGCTGGACATTGACGTACAAGGTGCAGAGTCAGTGTACGGTGAACATTCTTTATTTATTCATTTTTTGCTTCAACACCACTACAGTGATGCTGGACCCTATCACCAAAGTAACAGGTTGCTATGTAGCAATGTGTCCTGACTTGTCGCCGATGTCCAATTGGCATTTCCGTCTCGATGTTGACTGTTCGATTATGAAACCATGTTTGCACTGACACCTCAAGAAACATTGATCTTGGTGATCCCGTGTGGATGAGACTCCAGTTTGAGCAAACAATCCGGTGCCATGTCAAAAAATCGACATCATGGTACCTTTGCACCAGGGCAAATTAAATGTGACTGGCGACATAGCCTGCGGTGTTGTCATGTTACAAAATTCTTAATTAAACCTTCCTTGTTTGAGTGACTTTGCACATTGCTTGGTAAAGCAATTTTAGACATTCGTCGTTGCATTCGTCGTTGTACAGGCTGGCTCCGTGTACAGGCGTTTTCTCATGCGGCTTCACTTGTATGCTAGACTAGACGATGTAGGTCCACTCTTTTAAAGTTGAACAGCATTCTGCCCGTTGCTGTTGGTTTGTTTGGGGTTTTGCTTTGAAAAAATATGCTGTTCAACCTGTTTCCCTCTTCGGAGGGGGTAGATGGAACTGTGGCCCGCTCAATGGGGTGCCCCATGGTGCCAAGAGTGAGTTTCAGGCAGGAGCAAAAAAAAAGGAATCGCTATGTCGTCGTGAAGAGGAACTGAGGGCTCCGACGATTTCATTGTTCTGAAAGCGTAGTGTTTCACTTAGTTTCTGGATGTCTTCTTTTTGTTTGTGTTGGGTTGGTGTTTTTTGTGTTTTGGGCTTGTTTTCGTTTCCTGCCATCTGAAGACATCTGGCTTTTTGCATTTCACCTGTTCTCTTACAACCTGAGAATAGTTGACCGACCACAACACGTTTTGATGACCGTCAGAGCCTCGAGCGCGCACGGCATGGGCTGAAAAAAAAAGTGATGTTGAACGGTTGCATTGTCACTTTTTGTGGCAGGTGCAGCATGTGGTGAAATTTGGCTAGATGCCCGGAGTGCGGAATGTTGATCCTGGTCGTAGCGTCCGCCATTGTAACCGACGCTTCATGGGAGGCGCTACATTACACTTTTTGTGGCAGGCGCAATATTTGATGGTGTTGGAGTGTTTTTTTTTTCGCGGCACGTGCAACATTTCGTGATGTAGACTTGCCATAGGTTGCTCTGCCTAATGTACTCGATGTTTCATGCGTCGCGGAGCAGTACTTTGTGGTATTTTGCAGTACTTTGTAGTACAGAGTAGTACTTTGTATTACAGATTAAATGCTTTGTAGTACTTTGCAAACTTTGCCGTGCTTTGTAATATTTTTTTTGCAGTACGTACTGCTTTGTAGTGCTTCCTTTGTAGTGTGCTGAGTAATGGTTTGGACTACAGAGTAGTACTTTGTAGTACGGAGTAATAGTTTGTAGTGTTGTGTTCTATTTTGTAATCCTTGTATTACGGTCGTAGCATCTCAACAATTGTCACCACATCACATCCGATTTGGCCACTCGTCACGTCATAACATCTCTACATCTCTTCACCTGATGTTTTACAGCAACCAGCCACCATAAGAACACTAGTACCAGACGGAAAGGCCGAAGGTTGGTGTGCACAACAACCCCGGTTTGGGCATTGCACTGGTTGGTCGCCCATTCTTTAGGCAAATTTTTTCTTTGGTCGAAACTTCCGCCCCCCGGCTCTCCACTTGTATGCACGTATGGGCAAAAACGTAGAGCTGATTGACGCATCGACAAGTGTTGGAGGCTGATCATTAAAAACTATATTTTTATTTTGCGGAGTAGTGCTGAGTAAATTTTGAACGTTTCACACCTTCTTTATTAGTTTTTATTAGTTCACCCAGGAAATTAGATTCAAAGCCTTCCGATACAAAGAGAATGAACCACCTTCTCTTTTGCGGGTGTTGTTGGTTTGGTGCTGTTTGTTGTTGCCTTCTGCTTTGGTTGGGGGTTTGTGGTGGGTGATTGCGTAGTCTAAATCTACATGTGCCTGAGAGTGAATCATGGTAAAATCATTCAAAAACAAAAAGATAGGAATCAAACATCTTGCAGCGAAATTTCTTGTTTTCACCATGTCGCGTTTTTATGCCCGGCAGTATTTTTCAGGGCTCCAGCTGCACTTTGATCAACGTTTCAATTTTTGAGGTCTCCTCATCGCTACCTGAGTTTATGTGACGTCCACGCGTTTTCATACTTTGCAGCCGATTTTTCCATCGCACATTTCAAATCCGTTCGCATCAAAAATTCCGACACGTTCGTTCAAAAGATTCATCTTGGCGGTGACGGGGCCAAGCTATTGTTTCAGGAAAGACCCTGTTATTTTTTCCATTTTGCCCCATGAGTATGATGACGCGGCGCTCCGTGTTGACACCGCGAAAATTGAGTGAAGGAACCTTGGACGTACGTTGGCTGAGCACTTGAGCCAAGATGGCTTGCACCAAAACACAACAAAGTACAAAATATGACAAAGAAAATGCGACAAGGTCCGGTATTCAAAATTTGATCATTCATGCGCAACGAAGGCTATTCTTTTCATCGCTGCTGGTGGATGATTTCCCGAACAGGCGCGACTAAGCATCCGGATCTTTGTTCAACACACATTTTTCCTTCCGCCAATTTTTAAGCGCACATGTGGGATTTACGTGGCGGAACACAAGACTAAGAATGGAATCGGGGTGGGCTTGGGAGGGAGTGGTTGGGTGGCTGATGAGCGCTGACCATCAAAGGATCAGTGTTGCTCTTCCAATCGGGATTCGGCGTTTGTTAGGATAGTTCCATTTGCTGGAACTCTTGTCGTGTTGTACGGCTGCCACTGCGTATTGGCACGATCCCGCAACAAAGCCATTCTCAACGGCAGACGCCATACTTATGTCAGCATTTCCCTGTGAAGTGTTCCAAGGAGCCGAACAACGTTTATGCGAATAAGTGTTGAAGGACAAAGAATTAGCTTTGACGTCACCTGCAGCCCACTTGGGGCACAGGAAGGTGAAACCCAAAGTTTCAGATTCATATTTATACAAACTGCGAAAAAATCTTCATAACAACAGGTCCACAATTCTGTATCTCCTGCGACGGGCAGAACGACCGTCCAGGCCTGCCACCTCCCGCCTTCCATTGCAAGATGCGTTTCACTCATCAACTTTTCGGTAGTAAGGAACTGTATTGTGACTTTCCGATATGCAGAGAGGTACCTGAAAATTTAAAAAATTTAGTTTGAAACTTTTGTTTGTTTATATTTGGATGATTGAGCATAGGATTGGTTTCACACTGGTGATCATAGCATCGAACCATTTCAGACCTGTTGCCAATGAGCCACTTTTGTTGCATTGTTTTCCCCATAACTTGCTTCGGATGTGCGTTTCAACCGATGAGATGCACAAAAAGTGTCCCACTGTTACATCAGGAGCCGACGACCTGATGGTGTTATCTGGCAACCTCGCCAAAAACCAAACAAAAACGGAGCAACTCCGAGACGGAAGAGGGACAGGTAGACCAGTGTTTGGATGTCCTGGCGTGCAAGGGTCACAGCCGCCGCGATTGCTCCCTCCCCCTCGCGAGCCGGTGCTTTGGCTGCCGCAACTACCGTAGTTTCCACTCTGCTCGCCCCTTGATGCGAAGGGGGGCTGCCGTCAGTAGATGCACTGATGGGGTGAAACACTAGACAATTTCAGTTTCGGGTCGCCTCTCTCACCTGGGAGCCACCATCTTCCACAATTTGCCACAATCTCCCAAGTATATACACGGCTTTCAACCAGCGTCCTGGGATAATTCAGGAACAACTCCCTTGCCACCCGCAGCCGCACATCAGGTAGAGTCAAGAAACTATATTGCCACAGGAAAATACTGGCACGAACAACATCATCCGAAGGATCAGACTTCTGATGGTGTGGCCTTTCCAGGGCATAAACTGCTTGAAACCCGTTTCATATGTGTATGCATGCTGTGTTTCGGTCTATGCAGGTTCTTCCAAAAAGAGTCTTCGGGCTCACCGTCAAGACAAAGCCAAAACAACATGGGACAAAACTAAGCGTTCGCGGCCCCAAGACAAGTTTTTCCGACAAGGGTTTCATTCCAGCAATGTGCATGACTCTTCGTTTTTTTCCGCGAATGCTCACCAAAGGGTTCCCGTTAATGAGTGGAAATTCTGCAAGTTTGAGACTCCCATAGCCACGAGGCGACATAAGAAGTACAGTCCACAAAAGAACCGCGCAGATCGAACCAACTCACGGTTGTTCATCCGGCTTTCTACTTGTGAACCGTATTGGCAATCCATTGCGCAAACATCCTTCCTCGATCATGCCGGCCCCCAACCCCACGCACTCCGAAGCATTCAACATCATCCCCTTCCAATAGCTGAAATCGTCGCCAAAGATTGAATCACCCTTGTCCATGCAACATAACTAGCTAGCAACAGGAATCCAAAAAATTAAGAATTAAGACCCTTCTCACCTGCTAGGTCGGTTTCCCATCTTCCCGTGCACCAAACATTTTTGTTTAGTTTTAAGACGGGTGGACTGGGGAGAATATGGTGGAATAACTGGTTCCAATAACGGGCGGGCGACAAGGCTGCGTTCTACGGTTGTTCCGTGCTGCTTGGACAATGCTGCACTTGACACATGTATTGCAGGTCTGCGAACTTTTGATCATGGAGGGATGCTGCTTTAGGCGGCCTGGTATGGAACATATGGAACTCACGGTTGGACTCGTTCGTCACTATGGCGGCATGTGCGGAGCGGGAAACGCATATCTCCCATTGCGCTTGGCCACAAAAAGCGGGCCGCCATTAGCATGCAAACCTGACCTGACGTGCATGCAGCGTAGCAATGGTTATCAACAGATTTTGCTCCTGACATGTACTTGTCTCGGCGGGGTATGTTGAATAGTGTTGCCACAAGCCGGTGGCCTGAGCCGTCCACATCGAATTTTCAAGATGTTGCCCCTTGTAATGGTGAATCCCAAGTCCTTTATGCTCGTCCAAGTCTTCCCTGTTGTCGGTGCCAAGCCAACACACGTTTGATCCACCTGTGCTCCGGCAACGAAGTGACATAGTCTGCAAATTTCCATTACGCCAAATATCTACGGCCTGCCGTTTGGCACAGATTGGACATTCGAATGGCACGAAATACTTCATCAAGGGAATGTTCGGGCGAACATATTTATGAACATATTTAGCGGTAGAGGGCCGAGGTCGTCCACCGAAGCGATGGGATGATCAACACCTAGCATTTTCAAAAAATGTTTTTCATTCATCATGGACCACTGCAGCCCGTCATGGTGGACAATGGTTGTCCCATGAACAGGTTTTGGCGCAATCTTGTTCAGAACCATGATGATTGAATATTGCATTCTTTTCCCATGTCCTTTTCGGACCGTAGCAATTCATCTGACTCAGACGGGATTGACTGAGTGAGCGATTTATCGATAGAACCAACATCAAAATATGGTCGCATGTTTGATGTTTGTTGTCTGAGCTATTGGAGGCTAGCGCAAAATATAACCACCTTACCGCAATGACGTTGGGTTCGACGAATTTTAAAATGCTGCCCGGCTGAAACATATTGAATTGGTCGCCCACATTTTCTGGGAATCATAACCTCCAACTTACTGCAGGTGCAAAGGCCTCGAGCGGCGGACTGGGGCTGCTATAACTCGGAACGTTTCGGGTCAACATTCCGAAATTTTAATCGAATTTTGGTGTACATAAAGCCACGTGATTTCAATTTTTGCCCGATACCGAAGCCGAAGTCGAATGAGCTGGCCCGAAGGCAGCCCCTTTAGGGCGCAGGGAAACAAAAAAAATCATAAAATATTAATTCTCACCACTTCGGCACCGAAAATTCAATAGTGTGAGTCTGAGATTCGCATGTCGAAAAGGCAGCCCACTGTAGGGCGCGAACCAGGACGAAAAGTTGGAAATTATAAACAACCTGTGAGACGAAGTCGTCTACGGTGTACAAAATTTGATGATCTCGTCCGCCTCCATCATCCACTGGTCAGCATCTGCAGCCGCCGCCTTCCAATCACGCCCATGCTTTAATCGAGTGTTTCGTGCGCAGTACGTGCAAAAAGTTTTATATCATCAGCAAACCTTACATCCAGGAGTTGTGGCAAACCATCTTGCAGGTCAATGCCACATTGTGCATGTTCAACATCCAGCCTCCATTTTCGCATAGCCCCCTGTTGTACGGATGAGAAAAGTTTCGGGGTCAGGACCATTAACCATTGATGATTGATTCAATGTAGGAGCATGCATTTTGCTGTATTTTTTTTTCTTTTCCGTGGTGCGAATGATGATCGTCAGGGAAGGATCGACAGTGATCAGCCCTGCGATAATTGCAGCAGCAGCTCGAGTTTTACCTGCCCCGAAAACTCCACTAATTGGGCACTCGGTTTTGCCCTCAAGTAATGACAACAAGAGGGCAGGAAGGGTAGCGAGAAAGTGGCTATCTCTGTTGTATACTAACGGGATGAATGCCCTTCTGAGCTGCCCTTCATCATCAGTAATATCCATAGGCTCGTCAACCAGCATGAGTCGCATAAGCCGTAGTGTAGGAGCTTTCCTCGGTCCTGTGGTGGC
This sequence comes from Breviolum minutum Mf 1.05b.01, assembly GCA_000507305.1. Lineage (NCBI taxonomy): Eukaryota > Dinophyceae > Suessiales > Symbiodiniaceae > Breviolum > Breviolum minutum. Next base: position 100,860 of record DF240345.1, on the reverse strand, counting down.
AGTAGGCTAAAAGTTTCATCAGATTGTATTTTACATCCGAAACCATGATGAATGGAACATTTTCTGTGCAAAAAATTCAATATGATCATCCCAGCGTTTCGCTGGGCGACCAATTCGTCTGCGAGGTTCCACACAATAATTCATCTTCCACCCTTGGTAGGGATACCATTCATTCGTCCTAGATGCCCAGGAATTCACTGCAGATGCAATCTTCGCTGCAAAGCGAAATTTTCCAACCAACAATTTTCAGTCCATGGTCTAACACTGAATATTTGCTGTGCATTTTCCACTTTTTTGGTTCATTTTTTGCATCAATGCATGCCAATCATTGTCCACCAGGGGTGCCCATCCAACAATTGAAGGAAACATACAGGTTTCTCACCACTTCAAGTTTCGGAAGTTGATTCGAAATCAAAGGACAGGTCATAAGGCCAAATATAATTGTAGGAGTGATGACGGAATCAAAAAGGTTTCAAACGCAGTCTCAAAGACACATGCCGGGTCAGAAGTGTGTCCCTGTGCTCGTTGGATTTCATCCAAGCGATCTGAGTCCGATGTTGTATATCCACCATGGCCCTTTTGCGAAGGTGTCCAGATAATCATTTGCCTACATATGTATGATTTTGCTCTCCACGCAACACTTCAATCCTATCACCACCAATAGCAAGGAACATTGGTTCTTTCAAACTTTCAGTTGTCAAAATTTTGGCCTTGGAAGTGTTCAAATATAAACCGGCAGCTGCCAATTCCTCAACCAAGCACTCCACCATACTTGCAAGATCGTGTCACTTCTTGCATACAACATCAAGTCATCAGCGTAACGCACGTTTGTTAACAACTCATTGTGACCGCAATGAAGTCCGCAATGTTGAATACGAAGCTTCCATTTTCTCATCGCCGGTTCCAAGCCAGCATTGAATAGCAATGGGCTTAGAACGTCTCCTTGTTTCACACCGCGTTTGATTGGAAATTGTCGTCCTTGTACCAATCCAACTTGATCATGATACAGTGTGAAGCTAGTCGAGTCGAGCCTGTACGCCAAAAAATGGCGGGCCCCATTGGGCACAGGCGTGAAAAAGAAATGAAATGTGAACAAATTGCAAAATATATCCAAAAAATTTACTTTACGCTCAGAGCCGGCAGAAGTTGATGAAGTCGCCCAAATGAGATTCCCACCAGTGCTGGTCTTCAGCAGCAACGTCAACGTCAACGTCAACCCTGTATGCCCCATTGGGCAGCCTGTTTCAGGCACAGGGGGGAAATTGTGAAACTACATCCTATATACATCAACACTTGCAAAACTCCAAAAATTCAGGCAGGTTTGAACGCCAAAGTTCGACATCAATTGCAGAGACCTCCCATGAAGGTAAATTCCTCCAGCGGCAAAAATTTGTAATCAAAGTATCCCAGGAATATTTTGGGCGGCCACGGCGTCTGTGCCCATGTGGTTGCCAAGCTAAAACCCTCTTGATCCAACGATGCTCAGGTAGTGTTGCGAAATACTGCGCCAAATTCCAGTGGTGTCTCGGGCAAATTTCCGACCATGATTTCGATCCGGTCTGCGAGGTGAAGGCCCGAACATGCTCATTCCAGATGTGGAGAATTTCATGCCATGGTAATGCCCAGTCCATATTGCGAGGAGGCCCCACCACTGATCGGAGAAGCCGACGATATGCAACATCCATACTGCGTAAATCATTGCGGTAAATGGTTCGGTGTCCTGCTGCAAAACATGCTATTGGGGATATGACACGATCAAAATATTCGAGTTTCTGCGCAATCGAAACTTTCGGGTCACAAAGGATCCACCTGTTTGCATTGAAAGCTCTTGCCGCGGCCTGCAATCGACACTCAACATCGCATGTTGTGGTTTGTACCGGTGCCGTCGTCAACATGCATCCGAGCCACTTGTGGCTTGATTCCCTGTCAAGAACCGATATGATCAATCCATTCGGCGTCTGCAATTGTGACGGTGGTTGGGCTTGTGTTGTGAGGACTTTTGTTTTCTGTGTATTCAATTGTAATCCCACTGCGGCAAGATTTTCAACAAGTTTGTCTAGGAGTACGCCAATAACATGGTAATTGGTGCCAAATATTAAAATGTCGTCTGCAAACCTCAGGTCCAGCAATGACCGGCCACCATCACACAAATCTAAACCCAAATGTTCCATTTCATCACGCCAATTCGCCATTGACATTTCCAACACTGAACAAAAAAGCCGGGGGCTTAAAACACATCCTTCTCGTACTCCACCGTGTATTTCCAAATTTCCAAAACACATCCTTGTCGGTCTTCAGCAGCATCCACCCAATTTCCAAAATTTTTGTAGCGACAATAAGTAACCAGTATTTCTTCCCAACAGTTTGCAGGACGTCCGGCATTGCGAGACCCAGGAGGAGTCCAAGCTAGTACACGTTTAACCCATCTGTGTGAATGGAGACATGCCACACACCTTGCGAACTTCCAATAATGCTTGCACACAGACTGCGACCAAGATTTGACACCGGCCAGTGAAGCAAAATGTGCTACCCGTTCGTTCCAAAAAGGCAAATTTCATGCCAGTCTAAACTCGAATTTGTGCCAGGTGGAGGTCCAACAATTTGTCGGCACAGTTTCCTGTAAGACACGTCTATGTTCAGCAAATCATTTTTATACAAAGCCCGATGTCCAGCAGCATAACATGCCACGGTACCCACCACCTTGTCGAAGTATTTCAGCCTTGTTGCAATCGATAGTTGGTGGTCTGTCAAGATCCAACGGTTGGCGAAAAATGCCTTCGACGCCTGCTGCAGGTGATGTTGCACATCAACATGATGCAATTTGGAGCTTTGTGCCGTCAGTATAGAACCTAACCATTTTTGACTACAGTTATGTTCCAAAATAGCAATCCTTTCCCCAGAGGGCAACTGTAAATGCTGGTGGTTGTGCTTCGTTTGTGAGGACCACCGTGTTGTTCGCACTCAGTATCAAGACAACTTGCGACAGTGCATGCAAGAGCGAAACAGTTTCAGCATATGATTTTGCAAACAATAAGATGTCGTCAGCAAAACGCAGATCCAGCAACGCAGGTTGGCCTTCCCTTAAGTCAAATCCTTTCAAAGAAGCATCGCGCCTCCAATTTTTCATAGCCCACTGCAACACTGCGGAAAATAAACGAGGACTTAGGACACACCCTTGTCTCACGCCAGAAGTTATGGGAAAATTGCGGCTAGATCCCCACTTGCCCCGCACTTCTCCTGACTGGCCCTCATACAGTTTCGACAGCATCCATATCATGTGATCCGAAATGGCCTGAGCACGTAGTGCATTCCAAAGAGTAGGCCAATGCACACGGTCAAAAGCTTTTGAAAGATCCAAATTTACCAACCAAACCGGTATTCCGTGCGCAGTTGCTTTGTCAAAAAACAAATTGGCTGTAAGCAGGTGCTCTTCAAGCCGGTATTTTGAGCGGAATCCATGTTGTGCTTCGGGTTGATAAGTGTCAAGTGTATGCTCGATACGACCAAGAATCAAATATGCAAAAACTTTGTACAGCAAACGTAAGTTAGCAATTGGCCTGAAATCACTTGCATGCATAGCACGCAATTTTTTCGGCAACATGTGGAAACAGGTTGTCCGCCAGCAATCTGGAACTTCCCCATCCTCCAACACGGAAATGTAAATTTGAAGCAATGCCCTCAAAAATTCTTCGGGGACATGTTGTAACAACTCTGCAGATTCACCACATTGATCCGGTGATTTTTTCAATCGCAACCTGCCAATCGCAATCCGCAACTCCTGCACAGTCCAGACGTCCTCCGTCAAAACAACCGGCTTCGGCACTGATACCACTGGACCAACGAACAAATTTTCCAACATGTCAGCAAACTCATCTTCCAATGGGTGTGTGCAATTGCTCGTCCTACAGGGTTTGGTAGCCAAGTTTTCAAACATTTCCATTTCGAAACGTCCTCCAAGTGCTCTGCAAGATTTTGAGTTTTCCAACTTCGGATTTCCTTACGATGGAGTGATCGAATCTGAAGGCTCAATTCCTTCCGACATTGTTGATTTGGTGCATGGCGCCGTCGTGACCGAAGTTGACGAAGAAATGGCGAAGCACGAAATTGCAATGTTCGTACTTGAGAGTGTCCAGTAGCAACTGCTGCGTCCACAAGTATATTTTCCAAAGCGATATTTCCATGATTTTGAGTCGAAGTGAGCGATGCGCGAACAAAGTTTTGAAATTCTGAAGGTTGGTCACTGCTGTCCAGTCTCGGCATCCAATTGCGCATCCGTTTCGTCATCGAACGTTGTCGAGGTTTCCGTGCCATGAAAGCAACGATGCAGTGAACACATCGATGGTCCAAACCAACAGAAATACAGTGATCACACCAACTCCGAATCAAAGTCATCCGTGAAGAGCTCACAACAAAATCCAACTGTACCAATGCACCATCAAAGGAACGATGGCATGTCCAGCTTGCATCGTTGTTCATAGTTGTGTCCATGCGGTTTTGGATTAGCAATCCGTTGCCCAGCACGCAATCTATCAACGCCCAACCTCTTGAATCCACATCCGCAGAATCCGAGAAATTCAATCTCATCATGTGGGAATGCTCTTCCAATGGAAGCAGTGAATTCACCAGCTAGAAGCGGGGTAGCCCCGTTCCTCACGCATGCAGATATGAGTACAGTCAATAAATCATATACTTGTTCCACTACCTCGTCGTGTTCCCAAGAAGTCGGAAAGTAGACAGAAACAATTTGAAATTTGACATTGAAGATTGTCGCGTGTAGCGCGCAAACCCTTTCAGACAAAACATGAAAGTGGACGTGAGACATTTCCAAAGCAAGCTTTCGCCCAATGCCAATTCCAACACCACAATGGGTTGAACCTCCGGAAAGGAACAATTTATTACCCAGTGTCGTCGTCCACGATTCAAAATCATCACCACGCCAGGTTTCACAAATGCATAATATATCAAAGTCACATGTATCAATCTCAGCAAGAAAATCATCGAACCGGGAAGGGTCCCGAATACTTTGCACATTTTTTGTAATCACATGCAGCTCAGTGAATTCTTGGCAATGTCTCACATCATTCGCTGATTCTGGCGTAGGGGTGGCCCCCTGTCCAAATGTCAGCTTTCCGTGACCATCGTCCATACGTGTAACCTCACCCTACTCCAAGTCAGACATGAAATTGGTCATGGCACCACTCACTTCCTCATTGACGATGTTGTTGTCCAACCACTCCACGTCCAAATCGGCGGTCACATTTGCCACAGGGACAAGTTTGGAATTGATGCGCGCCATGACCTTGAAACTCTTGTAGTTCACGATGATGTTCGAAGGCTCAAACTCACCAGGTTCAATGAGGATTTTTTTCAACTTGCTGACGGCTTTGCAGCGCAACCTTTCTGATTTGGAGCATTTTCATATACCCATAATTTGTTGGTTTGCACAGTAGCATTCCTCTTCTGTGATCGGATAAATTTCATTGCTTGCACAGGTGTGTCAAAAGTTGCAAGGGCAAGCGGCGGAGTGATGTCAATTATTTCCACCTCCTTGTATCCATGAACTCCGCGCATCATTTCCTCCACCAATGATTCAACTTCTTCGATGGCCTTGTCCACAAATCCTCCCACAACCGCTACTGCTTTGTTAACCTCTCCTTCATTGCCAGCATCCGTCGTGGAATTGCTCTGTTTTGACAAATTCTGTTCGAGGTGAAGGATACGTTCTTCAAGTTGCTGACGCGCTGTGGTCTCAACCTTCATCTCCTCCTTCATGTCACCAATAGCTCGATCCAGTTGCTTGGTGAAACGGTGTTCCATTTCAAGCATTCCATTTTTGATTTCGTCACGCATCCTGCCACGCAATGCTGCAATTGTGGCGGCATTCATTTCAACTTTCGACACCGGCTCACTGGCTTCAGGAATCAAAGCCTTTGGAACAATGGTGGTGGTAGAACTCATTTTGCTTCTTGCATCTGCTTCCCTATCGGGCGTGCCTTCGGGAGCTGCTCGTTTTGTGCTTCCTGGTCCTGCCGCATCCACAAGCATGAGATCAGGAATCTTCATGCATTCTTTTTCAAAATCACCTGTGAGGTCCTGCCAATTAGCACCCTTTGCTGTGGCATCCCCGATGGTTGTAGCTGTTTTGTATCGATCAAATCTTTCGAAGGCTTTGCTACCAGGTTTCTTAGGATTAGCCTCTTGGATTTGAATGGCGGTCGCCGGGTTCTTGAGGGCTTCCAATTGTAATTGTGAAAGCGGCATCTCACCAAAGCGGCGGGGCACAGAACACGAAGAAGAGCACAAAGAGCACAAAAGCTTCAGCCAAAATCTTGAGCCAAAATGGCATATGGAACCCCCTGCACCTTCAAAGCATCAAACAACGCAGTGTATTCAATACGATCAAAAGCTTTCCGCAAATCCAAACTTGCACACCACATCGGGAATTTTTGTAGCTCACCCACATATAGTCGGGATCGCGCCACTTGAAATAACCATTGCATCGCAAAAAATATGACCGTAGAGCCGTAGAGCTATCGACAACTTGTGTTGCATAATATCCATTTGTCAGCTTGATATGGTCGAGATGCGTTGGCCCGAAGGCAGCCCTTTTAGGGTGCAAGTCAACGAAATGCAGGATTTTGCGTGATGATCCTGATGATCTAATATAAAACGTTAAAATTGCAAAATGACCATACGCAGCAGCTTCCAAAATCCAATTTTCAAAACTTTCCAGATGCAATATCTTGCCAACGCTGTTTTGCAAGCGTGCGCAGGTCATCTGCGTCTCCGTGGTCCTTTGATGTTCCATTCCAGAATACTGCAGGTCCAACGTTCCGAGGGCAAGGTTGCAACATAGGAGACAAAATTCCATGCCTCTGGGCCTCGAGATGCGTTTTGTCACCGACCATTGAGCATGCTGCCAACGGCCTGTGCAAATTCTCCAAATGCCAAATGACAATATATCGTCAGCAAAACGTAGATCCAATAAATGTGAAGGTCAAAGATTTCTGCAGTTCAAAAGGAAAAAATAAGTGTGACATCCCGTCTCCGGAATTGAGACCAAAATGTTCAAGTTGAGTGCGCCAACGCCCCACGGCCAATTCCAACACGGAACTCAACAAACGTGGGTTGAGAACACACCCTTGCCACACGCCAGCACAAATGTCGAATTCATGAGTTGTATCAGTGTTGCTCAACATTTGGCCTGTTTGATTCGCAAATGTCATTTGTGGCAACCAAATCACATGAAGAGAGGCACCATGTATAGCCGTAAAGCCTCCCACAGTGACCTCCAGCCCACACGATGCCTTTGATAAATCCAAGCTCACAATCCATACACGGGTGTTTCCTAACAACCTTGGTCAATCACCATATTGCGATTGCTTCTGAACCCATGTTGTTCCTCAGCCTGCCAGTGTTCCAACGGTGCGTGCTTCAATGCATTCGAGAAGTAAATATGCGAGAATTTTGTACATGAGGCGGATGTTTGCGATGGGCCGACAATCTGTTGTGACTTTGGACTGTTTCGTTTTTGGTACCATTTGGCACAACGTTTTGCGCCAAGCGCATGGGATTTCACCATTTCGAAGAATAGTGTTCATGATGCACAGAAAAGTGTTCACGATGCAAAGAATGGTGGACGACACGTTCTCAGGAGCAAAATGCAATAACTCTGCGACCAAACCACATTCATCCGAGGCTTTGTTTGCCTTCATCCGTTTGATTGCGTGCCTCAATTCCTGTAAGCTCCAATCCGCTTCCCTAAGTTGAGGTAGTGGAGATGGATTGCTCGGATGCCCGCTGAAAAAAAAAGGTTCTCAAACATGTCTTGAAAGTCGTTTGGTGGAGGCTGATCGGCAACTTGACGCCCAACGCCATGTTGTGGTTTCTGTAGTAGTTTCCATTGGTTGGGCGGGCGTAGATGCATACATGTATGTGAAGATTTGATGATTTCCATTTCGGGAGTTCTCTGAAAGGACAGCTCTTTCTTGATACCTCGATTCTTTGCCACACGCGATTGCAAACACAATTGTTTCAAGTCATCGGAAGGCACGAATCTGGTTTGAATTCGTTTGCATTCACCGCGCTCCCTTCCAGCCATTGGGGTGTCCCTCCAATTTCAAAAGCTACTCGTTGACATTGGCGTTGTTGTTAGCCTCAATATGTAGGAACTTGGGTTGGTATGGAGTGGCTTCCCCATTTTCATCCAAGTATGGTTTCCAATGTTTGGACATATTTTTGAGTCTCCGTTGTGCTGTCCTTGTCACGATGCAATGCACACACCTGGATCTAAGGGCACAATGTTGTCAAACCATACGTTTGCCACATTTGTTTTTGAATCACCCAAAATGAAGTCCAGTTGTACCCAGGTTTCGTCAAAATACCTTTGGCATGTCCAACTGTGATGTCAATGGTCAAATGCATTGCCCGCATGTGCCATGAAAATGGTGTCCAACATGTCTCCAAAATCATTTTGCTGTAGATGTAGATGTAGATGTAGATGTATATGTAGTTGTAGATGTAGATGTAGATGTAGATGTAGATGTAGACGTAGATGTCGATGTCGATGTCGATGTCGATGTGGATGTGGATGTGGATGTGGATGTCGATGTCGATGTGGATGTGGATGTAGATGTAGATGTAGATGTAGATGTAGATGATAATATGTATGTTTGAATCTAGAGCACGGTCTTCGAATGGATCTAAACCCTATAGGTTGGGGAGCTGTGGGTTTTTCATTTTCATCCGCAGCATGGGTTGTTCGAGGAGTAAAATTTCAAGGTTGAGCTGGCAAAATTCACTTTTCACTAACACTTGGTGCTTTGGAAAAATATTGAATCATGTTGAATTGCACAGCGAAGCTCTTCGCGTTTACGCACGCAGCATGGACAACTTGCAAACACGTGCCGCCTTGTCCAAAATCTTTCAATGGCCGATGAATTGGACCCAGATGTGGAATATATCCTTTTAAACAAGCCACTTGGTGATTGAATATTTGTTCGGTCTGCACCGAAGGCATGTTTTCTTCTTTGCTCGCCGGTAGGCAAGCAATACTTCTTTTCTCATTTGGTTGTTGCTTTTGTCTTCCAATCTTTCACGTACTGAGGCGAGATGCAAAAGTGTACCAGGCGGGGGGCAGGGTTTGGATGCAGCGACTCATACGGAGCTGCTTGCAGAAGGGATGCGATGGAAAGTGGATCATTCTCGCAGGTTCCGCCTGCAGCATCAGCGTCAGGGCACAAGGCTGCTGACTGGAAGGTCCGAATGACACCTAAGAAGATTTGATGTGAAAATTTTGCACAAAAATTTGAAGTCACTGCGGATTTAGCTTGTACTGTTTTTTTTTGGGCGAATTAATGCTATTCGGAGTCTATGTTGAACATTTTGGGAAGATGATATTGAAAAATGCACAAAACACTTTTTTGAGACTGTTTCGTTCTGGAGGTTTGGTGTCACATTCGGTCACTTGATTTGACACACGAACTGGTGGCTGCAGGAAGCAATTTGGCGTGGAAATGTCCGGATCGTTGGCAAGGGCAAGGATTTGACCATTCGTAACTTGCCAGTTATTGTTCCCTTGACGCTTGGTGCCCGTTTGCTGCTTTGTTTATCCAGGGAGTCCTTGCTTCCTCCCACGATTTTTTCTCCACAATCAGCCCAATGTTAGGACAGCTGCTTAGACTGCCGTCCTATAATTGGCAGTTCTCTTGATGATTGATTTACCTCTAGCATACTTCATGCCAATGCCATGTGTACTTCATGTGGCCGAGTTAGACCGCTAGCAAGACCACCAATCTTTTGGATATTTTTTGGGCACATTTCAGAACGCAAGTTTGCATGTACAAAGTATCACAAATAGCATGCGAGATGCACGTGGACAAGTACACAATTGCACATAGGAAGGTGGTGGTGGTGGCGCAGAGCTGCTGAAGCAAAAAAAGAAACGATTCAAAAAAAGAAAACAACTCAGAACAATTCCGCACCCATGTCGTCACAAAGTCCACTCAGAGGTTTGCTGGATAGTGGTACTGGCAATTTGTTTGCGCAGTGTGTTTCTTGAATGCAGTGGTGCAGGAATTCAGCTCCACATCGGCATGCTTTGTGCGCACTTCAGAGCTTGTTTGGTTATGCAGGTCATTCCAGATGGTGCTTATGAACAATATGTGGAACGGGTCTTGGACTCCAGTCGCTACTGGGTCTTGAAGATCGTGCGGTGGCCCATGGTGAGGTTTCAATTGAAGAGATTCGCCATCCTTTCGGTTGTGGGCCTGAGGTCAATGGCCAACGGCATGCCTTCATCGGTTTCGGCTTCAGTGATCGCATCTTTGGCAATCCTTGAGGGTTGGAAAATGGTCAATTATCGATCATTCGCTGAACGGTGTTATGATGAAAAATTGAACACATTGGCTGTGGTAGAGTGCTTGTGACAGATTGGCCAGGCCATCGTATTTTTTTTCCATTTTCCTACCCTGCAAGGAGATGTAAAGTACTTGCAATAATGTAGCATTGATGCTAGTGCTCCACAAGGCCGTGGATCCATAGACCCAATAAACTCGATGCCATTCATAGATGATTGCAATTCTTGTCCCATCTTGTCCGCAAGATTTGTATACTCTTCCTTTATAATTTATGATGGATGGATGAAGTCATCGAGACTTTCATTGGATGTTGTCACGGCCTTTGTTTGGCTGGAGCAGGCCTCAGCAACTGAGGAAATGATGCGTTTGATTTCAATGCATGCCTGGCAGATTTCAAGGCACACAAGCTTAGTTTCTTCACACGTTGTAGGTCCTGGCGTGCAACCGCGCGCGCTCTCTCTCTCTCTCTCTCTCTTTCTCTCTCTCTCGCTCTCTCTCTCTCTCTCCGAATATTTCGTTGCAAGTTGTGATTGCCCTATGTTGATGAAACCAGTGGCATGCTTTACGTGCGCACACCGGGTCCAAGTTTGGCCTTTGAAGGCCACTTTCATCGACAAGGTTCATGAAGCCAAGGCCGCCGAAGCACTGCCAGCGTACCTTGACAAGAATGGAAGGGGCAAGAAGGGGCCACTTGGAGTCATACTAGAAATTCTACAAGTAAGTTAAAGTAAGGTTGAGTGCGAGTCTCGGCCATCTGTTTGTCAAAGAAGCATGCTTGATCTGACTGGAAAGGTGTAGTTCGGATTATGATTTGTCATATGTGGTGGACTCTTGAAACTGGCTCGTTTGAAGAATGTGTTCTCATGGACTTTTTCTGGTTGTCAGCAGTCAGCACTTCCCGGTTCCGCTAAGGAAGGACTTGTCGCTCAAAGAAGGGGAAACCATCACAGCATCTTGGCACTTGGTGTGGCGGCGTTGCGGCAATGATCTCTGCCATGATCAGAGCCAAGGTGAATCTGCCTGGCAAGGGAGGAAGGTGGGGACATGATTGCGTCTGAATTTTTCAAGAATACAAGAGACTTGTCCAACCATAAGCAACAAAGCCATCGGTGTCAGTTGTATGACTTATGTACTGTACGCATTGTATATCGTATATAATGCTGATTCACAGCTCTCCATAATACTGATACTTGATTCACTTTAGGGCATTTGGACCGCAAGGCGGAGAGCCCCGCAAGCGGGCTATGGCGGTGGCTTGGTACCATAGCTGCATAATGCTGCACATGTTGGGGCGGTCCAGGATGATTGCTGCCCTGTCCAACGAACACTTTTTCCAGATGCTATCTCGTTCTTCCAAGAATCAAAATCATGTTCACCTCTTCCTGAAGCACAATCGCAGCAAGTCATTAGAGGCACCACCACCTTCAACTGGGACTTCACTTCAGACCAGTGGCAAGAGCGGCCAGGCCTTTGGGTGAAAGGTGGCTGCCATTATGCCAAGATTTCATTTGCCTGAGATGGACTTTTTACCTTTCAAAAATGAAGCGCCAACTCTTTCGAAGCAGGCGACAGAAAGTCCTGTGCCAGCACCTGTTTGGAGCTTGGACTGGTTTTGTCTTTAGGAACGGAGGGTCAGATTTGACTTAGTTGGAGGTAGGTCTTAGGAGAAGCCTGATAAAAGAAGTCATTGTGGGATACTGTAACACCAGCAATGAGGTTGATGACTTTGCAGACTTTGCAGATTTTCAATCGGCGGCAGCTGCACCGCCTGCAGGGTCTTAAAGCCATGATCATGTGCCAGTGTGAAAACATCACTGACTCTGTGCCAGAGTGATGATGTGACTTCGCAGTACGTATGTCTTGTCCACATTCGATTTGTTCCGTCTTTGCGATGCCCTCGAGGGCTCCCTGAGCTGATCCTTGTATTCTTGTGATTGGCTCCACTTGCTACATTGCTCCATACTGCTACTATGGGCTCAGGAACGCTAAGTGCGGACCAATTCAAAACAGCTTTTCAAGTCAGCCAACAACTTAGGACTCGCAGTCATAAATGGCAATGGTTGTGCACTCGTAATAGCAACATTTATGCTAAATTATACTGCACCTTGATATAACGTATATTCTTACATTTATCGATATATCATAGATATGCTTGATATCATCATGTAATTGAACTATATATATATATATATATATATTTAAATATACATACACACTGCACCTACACTTGCACACATAAAACATGCTCAAATTTTAGATGTTTATATAATCACAACTTGGATTTACTCAAATCAAAGCTTGCAAGTTGTAGGACCCAAACTAGTTTGTACTAGGACTTCTTTCTTGCAGTATCACCCGCTGGACGTGCTTCCTTCATTTTCTTCGAAAGCTTCAATCGTGTCTTCTCACGAGCTTTTCAAGGTGCGGATCTGTTGGGTGGGTGTGGGATGTATCCATGGGTCGCCGTCATGGTTTGTCTTGGGATTTGGCGTATCCAAATAGGTTCTGCCATTGAGGAATTCACAGGATAGATTATTGAGGAATTTAAAGGACGATGCTGAGTTGTAGCATTTCCAGTGTGTAGCATTTCCAGTGAAAATGGTATGACTCAGACCTAGGTCGCTGAGCAATGCGGTAACCTCAGAGACGAGCAGTATGTTGTCAACCGAGCTCAAAGCTTCAAAGGCCACAGGTCGGCAGTTTTAGAGGCATGTTTCATAGCATTCAAGGATTCTAGAATGAAACTTCATGAAAAGCGCTTGGCAAAATTTTAAGATACTTGGTCCATTGCATTGAACGCATCTTGGAGTCTTGAAAAGATAGAGGCCATTGTTCTGGTTGGAATCCAATCTTGACCAAGGAGCGAAGATGCGCAGCCCGCGGCCGAGCAAAACTCCAATGGACTTGAAGCCCCAGCTGTCCCAGCCTCTGAGAATGGGACTGCCGAGGCGGGGGAGGTTTGCCGTGGGGAAGACCTTGGGGGTTAGTAACGCTCAGGAGTTTCTCACACCTGCGAAGTGCTTTCGACTTTTCTAAATTGATGTTGTATGAAATTGAACTGAAACACTTCACTTTGAGGCTTTGAGGGGGTCTTCTTTATCTTGTTAATTTCACAAGTTGACAAGTTCTGTGTGTGAGACAACTAGCAACTCCAGATTTTCTCAACCACACAGCTCGCCTGGTTGAGGCGTCTGAGGCCCCCAAGCTGGTGTAGGGTACCTCAGGGATGAAAGTCTTTTATGGTGCGGTTTCTTTTTGGTTGGGGCCTGAGGCCACCACCTGCAGCTGCCTCTGAAGGGCGGGGAACCTTTGCCCAGTTCCCTTTGTGACATTACTGCTTGCTGACTTGGCGAAGGTCTGTAAAGGTTGCAGTGTACAGGTTGAATAACGTGAATCTTACGTTGACATGGGAGCACTTGAAGCATTGATGTCACCGTTCCCACATACCTGGTGCCTCAAAGCCCTTCATTCAAGATTGGTGGAAGTCGATTCAAGTGAAGTCATTCTACTGGCAACCAAGGGGCCAGAAAATGCAAGTCTCACTTAAAAACAGAACGATCACGCATTTTTCCCACAAAGCTTCTAGATTGGCAAGGCTTTTTGTATGAGAGTCTTTGGGCAGTAGTGCTGGCGTAGTTTTCGAGCCTTGCAGCGTTTCAATGCCGCGTGAGCGTGAACCAGAAGGCTCTGTCCGCGATGCGGATGCCCTGGAGAGTCTCACAGACAAGCTCCGCAGTGGGGAGTTCTCGGACGCTATTGCAGCAGCCCAACGTGCCACCGAGCAGCAGGGTCAGCTGTGTTTGCAGCCGAATGGTGGCGTGAAGCGCGCAGATCCCCACAGCGCCTTCGTGGCAGTTGAAGCTGCGCCTGAGGAGGAAGATGAGCTGATGCGCTTGCGGAGGGAGAGGAAAGCCCAACTGCAGAAGGAGAGTGTTTGGAAGAAGCAAGGTCCGGTCTGCATTGTTGTTTGATAAGAGCAGGTACGTTGAACAGAACCTAGGACCTAGAGTTATATAATGGGTTAATGCGGCTTTCACATCCAAAATGACTTTCAGCAGCGTTGGGTGTTGATGCAGGTGCTGCTTGACCCTGTCAGGTCATGGCTCGTTGCGAGAACTAGTGAGCGAGAAGGAGTTTGTAGAGACAATTGCACCCCATGAACGTGCCCTGGTTCTGTTGGACGATGGTCACACATCAGCCGGGGAGGTGTGCCGAAAAGTTCTGGGTCGACTAGCTGCCAAACACTTGGAAGCACAGTTTTGCTGGTTGCCTGCTGAGCGAGCCTTCTTTCTCACACAGATGGTCGACCTCCGGGGTCTTCCTACCATTTTTGTCTTGAGCTATGGGGAAGTTACCCGGCACTTGCCGCCCTCGCAGCTTTTTTGCTACTCCTCAGCATCTTCACCATTGTTCCCGAAGCACCTGCGCACTTTGCTGCACAGAAGCGGGGCTATTGAAAATCCTGATGATGACTCTGAGAGTGGTAGTGATGCTGGTGATTCGGATGAGACCTTTCGTTGACATGAGTGAAATGTGCCTTGGATCTCAGTTGATCGTGGTCAGGGCACAAAACTGCCAACAAAGGGGCGGATTTTGAGAGCATGCTGCGTTCCTTTCTCACGTTACTCTTTGCTCATCAACAATTGGATCAGTTGGTACATCTCTGCTAACAAGCAGGTCAAAAAAGGGCCGCGGTTATGTGTGCATTCAGACAGGGAACAGACTCTGAAGGGTCGAGTGAAGCAGCTGATGCAAGATGTTATCTTATGCTGACCCGGAATTTGAACATGCACACAGACCGACATTGCAACGGCAGAAGTGACCATCAGTGTTTTGCCGTGTACCATTGTCTGCAACTTCAGCCCCTCTGCCCAGGCCCAGTGCAGAGAAGATCAAGGCCATTGAGGACCGCAACATGGTGAGATTTTGCAAGTTCGGATCAAGACGCCAGGTCAAACGAACCCTGAAAACCTTCCAAGCACAGTTTTCTTGGTTGCAAGTCGACCACTATCAGGAGTTGAAGGCAGCCATCAAGAAGGCCGCTGCCAAACCCAAGGCAAAGAAGCCAGAAACCGAGGACGGCCTTGCCCAAACGCTGACTTCGTGGAGGCATTGAGGTTGAGGATGCTCTTTTTCTCCTCTTTTCTCTCCAAGGGTCTTGAACCAAGGCCTTCAGATAAATATTGAAGTGCAGCTGTTCAGGAGCTTGTTGGCCTGTGTCAATGTGTGGGAAGTCTGGCTGTGAACTTAGAGTCTTAGAGATTGGTTTCTTCCACACGATCGTCAGCGAAATGCAATGTCTATGTCAGATAAAGAACCTTGAGACAAAGGGATGAAGTGCACGCCAGACTGCCAGACCATGTCCATTGAGCTGCAGGCTGACAACAGTGAGGTGTTCGCAGAGGTGAAGAAAATCTTGCCCAGGTCGCTTGGTCGCAACGTCGCCCCGGCCCCTGTGATAGTTTCAGATCTTGCTGTCGTCCTTTGTTCAAGACTGATGACCGTGACCAGGATTGGTGAGAGCCACCTAGTGCCATTGATGGGCATCAAACGAGCACCACCCCGGGCCCAGCGGCCAGCCCCTGTGGAAGCCAAACCTGTGCCTTCATCGTGCGAAGCTTGGTGGGAAGGCCGAAGTTCTGAAACATTTTCCATGGCGACCTTGTCCTGGCACAATGAATTTCATTGCATGGCCGAGTTTTCATAGCAAATGGGTGTCCATTTGTTTATTTAGCACGTTTCCCAACAGCATGTGCGAACAGTTTCTTCAATGTTTCTTCAGCATTTTTGGGCTTAGCGGTCACAAGCTCCTTCAAGGAGGAGCTGTGTACTTTTCATGTGTTTGAACGCCATCTGCAAATGTTGGACCCCCAAGGTCACAAAGGGTCATGGGCCGTGTGAAGAGCTACAACACACGAAAGGGCCAGGGGCTCACTTTGGTCAGATGCTGTGACAGTGCTTTGCATCAAGCATCTCGGAACGATGCGGTGGGAAGTTTTGAGGCTTTGGTTTCATCATGGTGCCGGAATTTCCTCGAGATGTTTTCGTCTACAATTCCCACCTAATTGGACGTATAGGTGTGGAATGCCTACTCGAGAGGGTGGCTGGTTGGTGCGTTTTTTTTTGGGGGGCATGGGGAAACAGATGGAATGGTACAGCATTCAAAAGTTTATCTGGTTCTTGGACTGTTCGAGCCCGCACGCGAGCTATTTTTGACAATAATCAGCCACGCAGAGTTTTGTCAATGCCAACATTTTCCAATTTTTTGAGGAATATTTTTTGCAGACTTTACGACACAATTGGTGTGCTTTGCCTCAGCTTCCAGGACTCTTGGCGGGCGAGGCGGTTGTTTTCGACTTGGTGGTTGAGGGTGGTCGTCCACAAGCACGGAATGTGCCTCGATGGCATATGGTTGTTCCAGCTGCTGTGGCTACGATTTCTTATGCAGACAGTATGTCGCCTGGAAGGAGTTTTCAGTAAGTTGCAAAGCTTTGGAATGGTGAAGTACTAGGTTTGTGTATAGGTTGTCGATTTGTGGCAACATGTGGTGATGAAGCAAGATAAGAAATGAGTGACATGAGGAGAATGCCAAAACGAAGAGCGCATTCCTGCAGGTCCCTGAAATCACCTCTGTCCTGTTCTTGCGCTGTGAGGTCAAGGTGACTGGCGATGCTCCAGCATGAGCCTCGATAGCTTCCCTTTGCGCAACGCTGTTGAAACCACAGGGCGAACTGTGGAAACTTCATCCCCAACTCCAACTCCAGAACTCTTACCTCCAACTGGTCTTAAAGTCTGGCCCATGTAAGTTTGCCATTTGTCTAAAGAAGCACCTGTAGACGTATTAAAAAAAATTTCTAAAGGTGCTGTCGACGTCCATCTTTAATATCGCCGCTCCATGGCTAACACCATCCAGGCGGAACAGGAGAACTCTGCTGAGAACTTGGCCACCATCAAGAAGGCCAGAGAGTGCAAGCGTGCAAGGACAACAATCAAGCACTCACACAGAGCAAAAGCAGACCTGGACACAAGATGATGCAAATGTAGAGGTGGCCTGTGATAAGCATGGGCATTTTTTCAAACATGCTTACAGGTGATAGCAGACCAGATGCCACATTTGCAACCAGCGCCAGGCTGGAGTTTGATTGCTTGAGAGCCGAATCGCCTTCTTCATTTCATGAAGACTTTATTTTGGTTATTCTTCCCAAGCTTCACTATTGATGTGAACTGTTTGTGTATCTGTTTGCTTTCTCATTCTTCTTTTGTTCTGATTGTCTTTGTGGTTCATATATACATATGTATGTGTGTTGGCCTCCTTGTGCTGACCATCTTGTTGGCGCTCTTGTTCTTCTTCTTCTTCTTCTTCTTGTTGTTGTTGTTGTTGCTGTTGCTGCTGCTGCTGCTGCTGCTGCTGCTGGTGGTGTTGTTGTTGTTGTTGTTGTTGTTGTTGTTGTTGTTGTTGTTGTTGTTGTTGTTGTTGTTGTTGTTGTTGTTGTTGTTGTTGTTGTTGTTGTTGTTGTTGATCTTTATCTTTATCTGGAAGGCAAAGACATGTGGAAATTGTGCGGGTATACTATGGCATATTATGTATTACAGGTTGGGGCATGTGCCTAAGCCCTGTAACAGCGCGGCAAATCATCATCGGCCTTTCATTAACCTCCATGACCCACTGTTTCATATCAACTTCTCTAGCTCTTGTGGAGGAGGAGGAGGTCAGTCCATGAGGGAGGTCACCCTGGCCATGGCAGCTGCTGCGGCAGAAGTGCCACCAGATCAGCTCTGTGAAAATTTTGTCTCAGACCTTCCCATTTGGCTGGGGTACTATATTTACACTGCCTCCACTTGTCTCCAAGGAAAAGTAAACAGTTTTTTTACAATGATTTGCCCGCACTGCCCTTTGACTGAGAGTCGTTTTAGATTGTGAGATAGCGAATCTCGATCAACACCTCAGCTGCCCGTGACTGGCGCTCATGTCCAGGTACCTACCACCATGCCCCCAGGCGCACGCCTTGCGAAGAGTCCTGAAGAATTATTGAAGGAGCAAATCTGGAAGGCAGCTATGCAGGGTTTCAGTGAAGATTGATATTCATTACCTTTTGCTTAAATTTTGTTTGAGTTGTGTGACAAATGATTTTTATACTACCAGGTTGGTTTCTTTGTGACAGAGTTGCAAGTCGAAATTGTTTTCGCTTGGTACTGTCATCTTTACCGCACTTGCCTAGATGTCAGGCTCAGTCTGAAGCCTCTAGCCGGCAAAAGCTGGGATTCCTAGAGTTCGATGTCACAATCGTCATGTTCCTGACTTTTTGTGTGTACCCGACCCAAAAGCGAGCTCCAGGCCTGAGGCTGAAGAGAATCTGATGCCGGGAGACTTGTTAAAACTTGGACAGTTGCATTGGTGGTGGTGGACCTCTGCACTGCCACATGTCAACTGCAAATCTTGCAGGAGTTTGGAGTTTTTTTTTGTTTGAAATCCTTGATGTTCCCATGCCTTTGCGTTTTGATCAAGGTCAGATGTCTGGGACGGGAAGATTCCGCGAGGCCAACTCGAGCACCCGAATACGATCCGATTTGTCTTGGCAGATCTGTTGCTCGAAGACCGCCATGTACAGATAGCTCGCATTGAACGTTTCATTCATCTCTGCAGTCCTCCAGGCAGCAAAGTTCGGGTTGTGGAGTTTCCAGCGCCGGATGTCAACGGCTGTCCGGATGCTTGTGCGGAGTTTTTAAGCTACAAAGAGTTCACCACAATGGAAAAAGGTACAAGTCCTCCTTTCATATAGAAGAAGCAGGATTTGGGAAGAAGATCCAGCCAATCAAGATTTGTCCCTGGACAAATCTGTCCATTTAATGTTCCATGGTCCATGATTTAAAGATTTTTTGCTTTCTTCGTACACCAGTTTTTTGCAGAGTTGCTGGCGCTCAAAGCATGGCACTCCTACTGTGCGCCACCTTTTTGTCTCAGCGGAATCCGCTTCCTGGGCCCCGTGTCGTGGACATGTAGTGTCACGATGAAGGTGCCATCCTTTCCCGTCAAAGGAAGTTCAGAGTAAGGATGCGTCAGCAAATGGAAGAAACAATAAGCATAATAAGCGGCACAATAGGCGATTGATTCACACTTATGAACCGATGCACTTCTTTCTCAAAAATGTAGGACACGTTGGTGCATGCAATTGTATGCTGTTTGTTTTGCAGGTGAAAGTGGTGCGAAAGAAGCCAAAGGATGCAGATGCAGCAAGTTCATCGGCCAAGCCAGCTACTTGGTTGCATGGTTATCCACAATTATCGGTGGGTGCCGGTGTGGACGACCAATGTCCTCAGGCAAATACAGCTGGAAAGCCTCTGAGTGAAGCAAAGAAGGCCAGGGAGAAGGCCAAGGCGAAGGCGGGAACCCACGGACAATGCTTTATCTCCCAATGCCGCTGGCAAGAAAAAGTACAGAAAAGGTAAATAAAGGGTATATATATATATATATATAGATACAAATGTACAATGTGCATGTATATACAGTGACATTAACATCGATTGACACAAACCTTGGGGCTCAAAGCCTGGATGCTGCCACCGTGGGTGGCTGAGGTGATTCACTTTTTGGTGGTTGGTTCGGGGAATTCTTGGTACGGTCTTGTCTGTCCTGCACATTGCTCTGCATCCTTCACCCTGTTGGTTTGCATCTTTGTCGCTGGCTTCTCCACCGGTGCCCTGTCTGGATTTGTTCTGCTTTGGGCTTACCATTTCAGACCTCTTCTTCCCACTGAACCTCCACCGGTATTCCGCCGGCCTCCTGACCTTCGACTGGCTGCGTACTTGCATGAGCGGCCTCCACCTTCTGGCTGAAGCTGTTCGTACTGCCCTCTCTGCCATAAGGCTCGCGGTTGACGGCTTGGAATTGGCCCTCAACCGTATCGTGGCTGCCCCTTCTAACCACGTGGACTTGGAATCTCAGCCTTCTGCGTCTACCCACCGCAGCTGGGAAGTTTTGCTGCCTACCCCTGAGGCTCCTTCCACTCCAACTGCTACTGCTCCCGTTCTTCGCAGTTCTCCAGCTGCGTCAAACTACTCGACAGACAGCTATCACGAGGTCGCTGCCTCAATTCCTCCTTTGCCTGATCACCTTTTGGATTTGTGCTCTCGTCTTGTGGGTCCTCGCGATCAGATTGCCTATCGTGCCAAAAGAGCTTGGGAAGCGGGCGTTTGGGCTCGTGCAACCCTTGAGGGCCTGGTCCCTAAACCTCGTCCTACGCCAAAGTTGGCTATCCGTCCTTGTGTCTATCTCATCGTTCGTGGCCCTGGCATCCACAGCCCACGTCGGGTTTCAACAGCAGCTGAGTTCTTCCGCTTGCTACCTGTCTTTACCCAGGACAGCCTGTCCCACTCTTTCCCCTCCATTGCGGAGGCCAAGGTCTACTGTGCCGCCATTGGCATTGACCTTCCTGATCAACAATGACGAATATCATCAAGAGTGTCGAGAAGGACTCCATGGTCCTCTACGTGATGGATTGGCCGATCGAGTTTGGGAGCCCCATAGACGATCCAGAGGCCTTTGTGGTCCCAGTGCTTCAACGGCAGTCAGGATTACTGATTGCGGTTCCTTTGGACTTCGTGCCCCGCCCTCTCTTAGAGGCTGGAAACCTTGGTACTACGGATGGATTGGTTGGACCGAGCACGGAGGTGACAATAGCAGGAATGGAGGAGGACGAGCATGGCAACGAGCAAGCCTTAGACGTCAGTCTAAACATGCTGCTGGTGGACTTCGGCCCTGGCATCGTGGGCTACCTCACCGAGTTCGATCCTGCAAAAGACACAGAGAACGTCCGGTCTTTCTTTCCAGGATCTCCGCAGATTCTGCCACAATCGACTTTGTTGATGGAGCGGAGCTTCCAGTGGCTCCTGGGGGAGACTACCGAAAGACTCCAGTACTACTCTGCGGACGAGGACTTTCAGATCTTGGAGGCCACAGCAAAGGCTTCAGGGGCCCCGCCAGTCAAGGCTACACCCAAGAAGAAGGTGACCACAGCTGCTCTGGCAGAACAGCTCTCTATTTTGTCCCAGTCCCTGCCTCAGATCACAGAGCAGTTGCAAGCCCTCCAAGCCAAGCAGTCCTCATTCGAGACTGCCCTCCAGGTCTCCCATCAGGCGCTAGCAACTCCCCCTCACAGGAGCCCTTTCCAGTCAGCAGGGAAGTGCCCCAGTCCTTGGCCGCTTTTGCCAAGGCGGTTGGTCCAGCCCCTCGAACCAGATTGTCTCCCACGCCCAAGAGTGTCCCGCCATTGCCAACAGGTACCATTGTCGAGGAACCAGTCGGGCCCATTTCGGAGATAGATCCGGGGGTCTTCCAAGATGCAGCCCCTGCCAACATCAATGCGGCGATCCTTCAGCAGAGCCAGGCTATGAACGCACTGGTGGCCCACTTGGTGAACCAGGACTTGGACATGGCTTCGTCCTCCGCCCAGAACCCGCTGTCGATGAGAGGAGCTTCCAAGAGGGAGAGGCTTCAAGCAGACCTTGCCAGCAGGAGCGGCAACTTCTTCCTTCAGGTGGCTCAGAACGCCTTGAGGAGGACCAGACCTACCGACCCACTACCTGCCCGCCTAGAGGACCTGCCCCGCAAGGCCATCTTCTCAAAGTACTTGGAGCGGCAGGGGGGTTTTGCTCAATGCAAGGAGGTGGGGCTGACGATGTGGTTGCTGGCCCAGGTGGCCGATGCCATGGTGATGCAGGATCAGAAAGGAGCCCAAGAACTACTTGCGCTTGCTATGGTGACTCTGGAGCAGGTGGCTCAGGACGGTGGAAAATGGGAAGTCGCCTATGTTCTGTCGTTACAACAAGATCCACCCCAGACTCTGTTCACCTCGAAGAGCGCTGTGGCAAACCCTCGCCTCAAGGCATTTGCACCGTTATGCCCACAGGGATGGGCAACAACGACGTTGACATATCTCAAAGAACTCGATGTCATCACCCAGCGCCGATCAGAAGCCCAGAAGCCCACCAAGGAGAAGACAGCCGAGGAGGAGAAGCCAAATCCAAAGAAGAAGCAACGGTTTCCAAGGAAGCCTCGAGAGGAGACAGCCTAGGTCGTCCTAAGCTGGCAGAATTCAGTGTTTCATCAAAGCATGCCCCCGGTCGTCCGGGTGAAGCCTCATACCTAGGTTCCGAGCCTCGCACTTGCAAGGTTGTTGCTTCTGCTAAGTGGCCTCCCCCCACTTGGGAGTCACTTCAATCTTTCAGTTTTTCAAGATGGTGCTCTTCACTCTGCCCTAGAGTGCTCGCATCCCGCACTTCGTTTGGTGCCTACCTCAAGAAAAGCCTCCAAATACCCAGGTGGGAGTCCTCACCTGCAAAGCCTTTGTTTCCCTTGCCTGTACCTCAGCCTGGTGTTTTTGACCCTTTGCCTGCTCGGGTATCATCCCGCAGAAGGAGGAAGATAGCACTTGGAAGAGCCCTGCATGTCGTGGTTATGGCCCTAAATTTCGTCCATGCAGATTGTGAGTTTCGTAACTTAGATCAGCTGGCCAGAACACCGAACCATCAGCAGAAGCAGGTTTTCGTTAGGATAAGAGGGTTGCTAAAAGCTTTCGGTAACCAGGCAGGAGAGTTTTCAGTCCCTGCCAGTGGCCGTCGTTCCATCGATGTTGTTTCATTGCTGTCAGACCTGTCGGAGTTTGTGACGATCCATGGGTTGACAGAGGACAGTTACCAAAGAGGATGTCCACCTTTTGACTTTGCTGAAGGAGATGAGATCCCCCGAGATCTTTCCCGTGCTGAGGAGCTGTCCCCCTACCGTGACTTGGATCCTCAACGTTTGAAGATTTCTGGCCAAGCCTCATGGGATCCTACGCCCTTCCTGGATGACAGCCTTCGCTTGCCGTTCCTGGAGCCCAAGATTTTGGAGTGGAGGGGGTCTCGCCATGACTTTCGGGATCTCCCCGACCTCAGCAAAGAAGATGCAGGCAAGACGTTGGAGCTTGCAAGAATCTGGGACTCAAGAGGTCTCCTTTCGTTGTCGATGTGCATTGCTCAGCCCAAAGACAAGCCGGCCTGTCTTCGCGTGTTCAACGCGTGGAAATCGTCCTCATGTGACCGTCAGATTGGTGACAGAAGAGGAAGAAATCAGATCGAGGGGTATTTGCCAGGCCCTTCGAGGAGCCTGCCATCAGGCTGGCATTTGGCCTGTTTGGAAGCCGATCCATCCCGTGAGTCCATAGTGGTTTGCATCAGTGACAGAAAGGACTATTACCACCAGATGCAAATCAGCCGGGAACGTGCTGAGACGAACAAGTTGTGGCCCCCGCTTCCAGCCCATCTTTTGCATTCCACCAGGGCTTTTGATGCTTTGATTTCAATGCTGGGACCAGGGAAGAGGAGACGGCAGAGACCACGCGAGGTGACAGGAGATGGACTTGCTGCAGCTGTTGGTCTTCCTGATGGCACCCCCAGCTTGCCCAGGCCCCTGCTTTTTGGAAGTGGAGATGGAGGTGGTAGCCTTTTGCACGTCTGTTTCAACTCTATCATTCAGGGTGACCATTTGGGGGTCGAGATTGCGACCCAAGCCCACCGAGGACTGCTGATCAACAATGGCTTACTATCCCCTTCAGAGGAGCTGAGGTCTACATCCCCATTTGAGGGAGATCGTGTCGTCCAAGGGCTAGTCATAGACGATTTCTTTGTTGCTTCAATAGAGAAGGCTGGCCTGGAACATACCTTTGAGAAGGAGGAGAAGACGCAGGCCAAGTCTCGCTTTGACTTGGCTCAAAAGATTTACAGCACTGCTGGGCTGGCAGGGTCGGCAGAGAAGGACGTCATCAACTCAGAGGTCTCGAAAGTCGTAGGAGCTGAGCTGGACTCTTCGGTTTCTACAAGGGCATTGGGTGTGATATCTTTGGGGGCCCCTGCAAAGAAGCGCTTGGCACTGTCCTATCTTTCTTTGGAGCTTTCAAGATTGACTCGCACTTCGGATGCTCTGCACGCCCCTCTGTTGGGAGGTTGGACTTCATGCATGATGTACCGACGTCAGCTTACCTGCATCTTTGACCATGCCTACAAATGCTTCAACCTGAGTCTCGTTGACAAGGATAGGCCCCGCCTCAAACCTCTTCCCAGACCCGTTGCCCAAGAGCTCTGCATTGCGGCAGTGCTCGCTCCTTTGATGGCCTCCAACCTCGCAGCCAGAACCCTCCCAAAGGCCTTTGCCACCGACGCTTCTGACAAGAGTGGAGCTTATGTCGAGGCTGACATTGACATTGACTTGGCTAAGGCTCTACTTCGGACTGGTGCTAGGAAGGGTGGATATCATCGTATGATGAACAGGGAGGAGGCCTTGAAGAAGAAGCTCGACGAGTTCTATGAGGACGAGATTGAGGAGGACGACCAGGGCTGGTGTAAGAGCCACCCCAGCAAACCCCTCGCTTTGCACTATCATTTCATAGAGGTCTGCGGGGGAGCAGGAAAGATCACCAAGTGCCTTGCAGACATCGGCTGGACTTGTGGCCCAGTGTTGGACCTGGAGAGGTCCCCCCATTTCGACTTGTCCAACGTCGAAGTCCTCAGCTGGATCTATTTTATGTTAGAGCAAGGAAGGCTCTACGCAGTCTTCATTGCTCCTCCATGTACGACTTTTTCAGCTGCTGCTTGGCCATGCCTTCGATCATACCGGTGCCCACGTGGATTCAGGCCAACGGACCCCCGTACCAAGAAGGGAACGGAGCTTGCACTTCGAGCCATCTCCATCCTTTTCCTGTGCTACCGGATCGAGGCCATAGCTCTTTTGGAACAGCCAAGGCGCTCTAAGATGGCATGGTTGAGAGAGTGGGTTGCAATGCTGGAGCATTTCGCTGCGGACGAGACTTGGCTAGCGAGCTGCAATTTCAACTCCCCGCACCAGAAGGAGTTCCGGTTGTTGGGAGTGAATTTAGATGTCCAGGTCCTAAACCACCCTTGCACCAGGGACCACACCCACGTGAAGATTGAAGGCAAGTACACCAAGCCAAGTGCCACGTATACCGACGCACTGGCAGCCCGTTTTGCCCAAGTCATCGATGAAGCTTTGTCCAGGAAGCTCAGAGTTGACAATTACAACCGCCTCCAGACCAATGGCCTTGAGTCTCTACTTTCCAACGACGTTGCCTTGACAGCACAATGGAAGGTTAAGAAAGCTTGGAATTGGCGCCAGCCTCGTCACATCAACATTCAGGAAGCCGCTGCCTTCCAACGCCTCTGCTATGAACTGGCCGAAGAATCCCCAAACTCAAGGTTCCCAGTAGGCCTGGATTCCAATGTTGCCCTTTCTGCCATCATCAAAGGCAGGAGCCCCTCTCATGGGCTCAGACCGGCACTAAGAAAAATAGGCACCACAGTTGTGGCGGGGTGCCTTTATCCAGCACCACACTTCTTTCCCACCAGGATCAATCCATCCGACCACCCAACCAGGGGAAAGGAGATACCAGAACCCAGTGCATCCACAATCCGAGGAGGCACACCCAGTCACCTATACCAAGTTGCCAAGATTGCCAACCTCCGCCGTTTTGCCGCCAACTGGGCTAGACTTGTGCTACTTACCATCAGCTCGCCCTGTCCATGGTGGGGTTCCTCTGACAGTTGGAGGTTTTCCCACTATGATCACTCCACATACCCCTGCCAATGGGTTTCGTCCCAATCTCAGCGAAGGCATCAACTTGACTTCGATGCTACCCTTGGCTTCCCAGGGGAGGGGCCAGACCATCATCGCCTTCTGCTTGGACTGCCCTTATCCATCATCTTGTGGTTTGGACTTTGGCTATGGACTTTTGCTGATGCTTGCTTTGCTGGTCTCTGCTTTGTCTGTCTGGTCCGTTACCCCCTTAACCCTCTTATGGTTGGCTGTTGTTTTTTGTGGGGAACCGAATCGCCCAGCCCTGTAGTAGCGGGGCCGGCCGATTTCAGCCATGGAAGACTGGATCCTAGAAGTGCTGCGGATGCAGCCAGGGCTTCAAGGAGGAAAGACTTACCGCTTGACGATGGTAGACCAGTCCTGGAGAAGACAAGGAAGGAGCGGAAGGTTTTACTTGAAGCTTTTTCTGGGTGGCCCGAAACGATTGGCACCAGCCTTGATGAACTTTTGGATCCATCGGCCCTTGACATCGAAGCCATCAACATGATGTTGGAGAGGTACGGCCGTCAGCTATATCAGTCAGGTCGCCCATACAATCATTACGCTGAGACGATTAATGCAGTTTCTTCGAAAAGGCCTAGCATCCGCCGGATGCTTCAAGGGTCGTGGGATTTGGCCTACACGTGGCTTAGGGAAGAGCCACCGGTGCATCACGTCGCCCTACCGTGGCAAATTTTGTTGGCAGTTGTGGCTTGCGCTTCACTATGGGGATGGTTCGACGTAGCTGCCATCCTGTGTCTGTCATGGGGCGGCCTGGCAAGGATAGGTGAAGTTCTGAAGGCGCAACGCAAGCACTTGATTTTGCCAATAGACATTGGGAGAACCGAACGGTTTATCCTTTTGCAGATCGAAGAGCCCAAGACGAGGTTCAAAGCGGCTAGACATCAGGTAGCTAGAGTCGATCATCCGCAGCTGGTTGCCCTGATCGAAGCAGTCTTCCAAGGATACCCCCGTGACCGTTTTCTTTGGGGAGCGTCACCACAGACGCTGAGGCTTCGGTTCCAGAAGCTGCTTGGTGCACTTCAGATCGACAAGCTTCCTAATGGTTTGAGCCGTGGTTTGGATCTAGGCAGCCTACGGGCAGGCGGAGCCTCGTGGTTGCTGCTGACTTCAGAAGATAGTGAGCTGGTTCGCCGGCGTGGGAGGTGGATCAGTCACAAGATCATGGAGGTGTACGTACAAGAGGCAGCAGCGATTCAATTCCTGCCTCGACTGGATAAGAACACTAGGGATGTTATTTTGAATGGAGCTGGCATTTTTCCACATATTGTCAGCAAGATCCAGACTCTCGCAGTGTCTCAGATTCCGGAGACGGCATGGAAGGCCCTGTTGATTGGAGACGCAAGGTTTGCAGAAGACGGGAAAAGCTGGGTGAAGCTGGGATCAAATCATGATCCTCCAGCCTGTGGAACATCCAGAGTTTTTTGGAGGAAAAAGAAGGGAAGGTGAGAGTCTTGAGATGTTGACATTAACATCGATTGACACAAACCTTGGGGCTCAAAGCCTACCCTCCTCTAATTCCCCNAGAGAGAGAGAGAGAGAGAGAGAGAGTATGGTCCTCCACAGTAGAAGTATTAGTATGTAACTGTGGACTAGTAGTAGTACTATGCCGTTACTGGCATTGCTACCACCCACAACACGGCAGGTGGGGGGCATTACCATTCGGGTGGGCGGGGGAGTTGGAACCATACAACACTGGCCCATAGATGATATATGATTATATAATATTAATAGTACATGATATATCTCATTTGATGCAATGAGAATATATACCATATGATGTATATTTTTAAACATGCTATATGCATATATCCTTTCATAAGGGGAAGTTTTTGCAAACCACGTGTATAGGTGCAAATATTTCCGAGTTCAAATGAAAGTTCAGTGACATGAGTTGAGGCACCTCTGTCTGCTGCCGAACGCCAAGCGAGACACCGAGCTGCAAGATGCGCAAGTCATCCACCAAGCCCTCCTGAAAGATAGTACCTGCTTGCTAGAGACATGTGCAAATATGTGCAACCTGAAACCTGAAGGATGGAATGAATGGTGTCCACGTGAAAGTCAAAAATACTGAGTATCCAAACTACATCAACTTGGGCAAAGGGAGTCTCAACCAATGCAGCTCCATGCGAGGGTGACGACACCAGAAGCTAAGGAAACAAGCGCCTGGCGAAACAGTATCAGGAGGAGCAGCTTCGTTCTGCCTTTGGCCGATCCAGGGATCACGAAGCGAAAGGCCAGAAGCACCTTGATTACACACAAGAAACACTTCCCTGCTAAGAAACTAGCTGTTAATTACTGAGAAAATGACCTGGGTTTGTGCAAAACATTTGCATATTTATATTTATTCATTTATGTATTGATTCGTTGGTTTGTTATCTATCGATTGACAATTTCTCTCTCTCTCTCTCTCTACTGTTTACATTTGCATATTTGGTCAAACGATAATGACATCACCCCACATGATAGTTGATCCATCCAAGAATAGCCTCATTTCAGGAGATTGGAGGTTGCTGAAGCATTCAAATCAACCACCACACACATATGATTTCAATATTTTGTACATACAGCATACAAACCTTGCACACATTCACATTAGAAGGAATTAAAGTCAATTTCTGATGGGAAGCCGGGACGCTGGGCATGATTTTGCCAGGAGTTCCTGCGTGATTTCTCCTTTTTGTGAGGGATGTTGGTCATCTCGTGGCATTCCTTGATGTCCTGTTTTTGTTGGGCTTAAACAGTTGCAGCTCTTCATGTTCTTGTTTGAAGATGTCTCCTGGCCAAGGAAGGACTTGATCCCAGAAGAGCCCCTCGGCAGTGATGTCGACCTTTGCGTCACAGTTTGTCATACATGCTTGCACGAATGAGAACGATTGTCCACCAGCGAACAGTAAATATGCAGCAAATTTGCAGAGTTGCATTACACATTTGCAACGGATGCTTCATGTATTTGAATCCTGAATTACAGTTTAACAGTGATGATCAGCCACTGCTAGCCTGCTGTTGTTGATTACTGAGGTTTCGGGAAGATCACCAGGAAGTCGCACCCACCAGGAGGAAGGTGAAGAACTCCAGCGAAATGGTGATTTTTTTTGGTTGCCCAGTGCATCTGTACACATGTGTGAATTGCCACCAATGACTTGAAGAGCATGGTGAGATGAATGCTTTATCTGTGAAACACCTTGGTGTGTAGGAACAATACTGTGGTGCCATTTTGGCTCAAGCCACCAGTGAGTGGTTTGAAAAAAGCACCACGGACCGAGAGTCAAAGCTTTTATGGACTTGGTTTTGTGGTCTGGCGACGTAGTGGAACTTTCAGCTGCAAGATCACCGTGGGCCTGGTTTCCCCTGTGTGGGATTCTGGGTGGTTGTCTTGTTCTTGCCCCACGTGTGGGGATCAAGGATTTTCCCTTCAGCCCGAAACAGGAGTGAATGCATTGGTGGAGACATGTCTTTATTGGCATCATCCACCGAGCTCTCTACGCTGACCTCCATCTCCTTGGTGGTCAGGTTTGCAGGTCTGCAGCCCACGACTTGGGATCGGTTGGGCACCGCTCTGGGAACTCCCCCAGACCTGCGCATTCTTGCGATGATGCCCGCAGAGGTGTTGCAGAAGGCGATTCACGACTTGCGGATCCCCGTGGGCACAGCTCCCACAGATGGCAGCCCCCAACAGACACGGGAGCCAAATGCCACAGAGGCGATCCAAATGGCGTTGGTTTGGAGAGTAGCCAGGCAAGTCATGGGTCTACCGGATGTGGATCCCTTGGTGGCGAATGCTACGTCCACCTCCACCCACAGCCCAGTGTTGGCGGGTGGGACTGGAGGGTCAGGAGGCACAGGTGTGGCCTCTGCTTCACCTACTGGACCGCCAGCCAAGAAGGTGAAGATATCCTCAGTGCTGGATCAGACAGACGAGACAGAAGTGACTCTCAAGTCTCGAGCCGAGCTGGTGAAGTACTTCGAGAACCATCGAGAAATCACCGGTTCCGAACCGATGCCGGAAGTAGAACCAACAGATATCCAGGTGGCGGCAATGGAAGAGAAGGTTGTGGTGAGGGACGAAAGTCCTTACGCAGACTTCTCCATCCTCACCCCGTTTGGGAGGAGGATGCAGAAAACAATGAAGATCCAGCCAGATGGGTCATGGAAGACGGCAGAGATCCCGGGCCCCCCAAACCTCCAGGCTTGGCAAGCATGCTTCAAGGTGTACAGGGCAGTCCTGTACATGTTGAGGTACCCACATATTACAACGACCTCGCCTCCGACCACAGGTGGCCCAGTGGGGCTGGTCACGAAGGAGCCGGTGGTGGTGCAGCCCCATTCATTGGAGCTGTACTTCGAGTCCTTCATGGAGCTTTGCCTGGAGTACCCAGAATGTTGGCATCTGCTGATGCCAGCAGAAGACAGAATGCGAGGCGAAAGGTTCGAGCACCTGAGGAGAAATTTGGCAAGAGCTCATGCAGCTGGGAAGGTGCCAGTGGACATAGAGTACGATCCAGCAAGGCCCTGGGATGGGGTGTTCCAAGCAGCAGCAAGGGATCACCAATATTGGGATGCCAATGTCAGAAGACCCGCAGTGGTTTTCTTGGCACGTGCTGGGAGTGCTCCCCAGCCAGCATTGGAACCGATGTCGGAAGGAGCGAAGGCCTCCATCAGGAACATCGAGACTGCAATGGGAGCCACCGCATCACAACCCGAGGTGAAGAAGAGGAAGAAGAGGAAAAGGCCGAAGGATGGCAAAGGAGGGTCGGGAGATACCGACTCAAAGGAAGAGAAGGAGGCCCCAGTCAACAAGAAGCTGGTAGACAAGCAAAACAACCGAGAACATCCAAAGAAGTGGGGTGGGATGTTCCACACAACACAAGAGGGCAAGCCAGTATGCCTTTGCAAAGGGATCATCACCGGAGGCATGCCCTGGGAACTGCAAAAATGGAAGAGCACACAAGTGCATGTTGTGCTTGGGAAACCACCAGAACAAGGACTGCCCGAAGAAACAGGGAAAGGCTGGTGGGAAAGGAGAGAAGAAGTAGGGGCACGGCCCCGGTGGAGACCACGAGCCTGCAGACAAGGAGGAAGAAGTTGTGAACCCGGGAGAAGAGGACCCAGTGAGGTTCAAGTTTCTCGAGCTCTTTGCAGGCTATGGAGGCTTCACTGGGGCAGTGAGAAGTGCATGCGGCAACAGGGTAACTGTGTTGGATGCACAGGATCAGTGGACGACGGAGTGGGATATCACAGACGACGCACACTTCGAGGAGTCGAAGAAATGGGCAAGAGATGCAGATCACACCCATCTTGCACCTCCATGCAAGTCAATGACAAAGGCAAGACGTCACGACGAGCATGGATCAGTTCCTACGATCCAGTCAGAGGCACAGCCCCAAGGTTGGGGGCATCCTTTGGCGGAAGAAGGAAACCTCATTGCGGAGCGAACATCTATTTTGTGCGACTGTGCACAAGAGAATGGTGGTACCTATTCGCTGGAAAACCCTTGGGACAGCTACTTGTGGCTGCTTCCAGTGATGAAGCGCCACATGGCCAAGGGAACCAAAGTGGAAGTGCATCAGTGTGCTTACGGATGCGAAAGCAAGAAGGCAACGGGGATCCTTACAACATCTTCCTGGATGAAGAAGGTGTGCTTGAAATGTGGGGATATACATCCTCACGAACACGTGGTCCTAGAAGGCAAAGGTTGGAACTTTGCATACGACCCACCACAGTGGGTCTGGAAAACTTCGATGGCCGCAGAATATCCTGCGGGTCTCTGTTGGGCTTGGGCCCAAGAGCTGAAGTCTTTCCTGGAGGAGGAGTCGACTCAGAAAGCACTGTGGGAAGCAAGCTTCAAACGCAAAGGAGAAAGAGGCATCGAAAGAAACAAGAAGAAAGAGACCACTCGTCCCAGTGGGGGCTGGCAGGAGCAGAGGGAATGGGAAAACCAACAGGCCTTGGGTGGCCTCAGGAATCCATATCAGGCAGTTGCACGGACACCTGCAATGTGGGGTGTTGGCCGTTTGATGAGGGCGGCAGTTTTGAAAGCATTGAAAAAGAACTCAGCCAGACTGCCTCGTGGAAAGGAGGAAAACATGTTTGGGCTTTGCAATGGACTGGACCCAGTGTTGGTTCAGGATGCCGTCAGAGAGCTGGCTTTAGCAGCAGGAACGGACGTCAGCGAGGAAGCAACACCATATCGGTCGCAGCTGATAAAGCGCTTGTTGGAAATAGGCAAAGATGTGGAGCAGGATGTCCCAGTGTGGATGGAACAAGGCTATCCGTTGGGAATCGAAGTCCCGTTGGGGGTCAACGAGGTCTTTCCCACAACGTCGGACGACACGAAGGCAGTGGAAGCATCGAGGTCGTTCCAGACTCTGACAAGCATGGAAGAAGTGCTACTGGCGGAGAATTACAAGTCCTTTCAAGATGCAGGGGAACCTGCAGAAGAGGAACTCGAGCGGATAGCCCAGTTGGGCTATGCCACTTGGGAGCCTGATTGGACGGCAGTGACGGCCTCAGTAGGGGCCGGTGCAGCCTTGACAAAGTTAGGCTGCATTCAGAAGGAGAAACCAGATGGAAGCGTAAAGACACGCCTCATAGTGGATATGAGGAGAAGTGGGATAAATGGCAAAATGACAATAAGACAGAGAGTGGTGTTGCCTCGTGTCACTGAAGTGGTGACTTCATGGCAACAGCTAGCTGCAATGTACTGTGGGCAACCTTTGACCATGGCGGTCATAGATTTCAAGGATGCCTTCTACACATGTCGGCTCAGCGAAGTAGAAAAGAAATATGCAGTGGTTCAGGGCCGTAAAGGCTTTTATATCCTGAACGTGGTGGCGTTTGGGTTGGCCTGTGGGCCGCTGCTGTGGGGACGTACTGCTGCGGTGATGATGAGGCTTGCAGCAGCCATGCTTCCTGAGCTACGACTCCAATGCTATGTGGATGATCCCATCTTTGTGCTGAGCGGTCATGATGGTTTGCAGCACAGGATGGGGTTGATCTTGGCCTGCACCCTATGGCAGGCTTTAGGATCAGACTTGGCATGGGGAAAGCTCCAATTCGGGACCAGTGTGTCTTGGATTGGGTTTCAGCTGCAGCTACAGGACAGCACCTTTGTGGCTACATTGGCCCCAGACAAGCTGAAGAAACTTCAAGGGCTGCTGCAGGAACTGCGAGCATACAAAGGGATGTTGCCTTTGGCCAAGCTTCGCACTTTGGCAGGAGTGCTGGGGTGGCTCACCTCCATCATCATCTTTGCCAGGCCCTGGGTCAGCATGATCTGGGGGGCAATTACCGAAGCAGAACAGAGGCAGCCTAAGAATGTCAGACAGAGGAAGAACTTGGTGTTTTTATCAAGCAGGTTCAGTTGGCATTGCAAGTGCTGCAACAGTTGGCAGAAGGCTCAGAGCTGAAGGCAACCTTCCACCTGCAACAGCAAGGCCCAAGCTTCACCATACAAACGGATGCCTCACCATGGGGGATGGGAGCCGTGCTTTGGGGGGCAAATGGGCCAGTTGCATGGTGGGCACAAGAGCTGCAACCAGAAGACTTTGCCTTCTTGCAGGCCACGCCAGGAGACCCAGCTTGGCAGACTGAGTGGGAAATGCTAGCTATCATAGTAAGTCTCACCACTTTTCGAAATTTATACGGCATAAGGCCGTGTCCCTGCTGGCAGATAACACGGGTGTGTTGGAGACCACCCTGAAGTTACGCTCAAGTAAGCCTGGTATGGCTTTGCTTGCAGCAGAGCTAGTTGTCACACTGAAGGAGATGGATTCTCAAATTGCCTTCGGGAGACATCTGCGTTCCGCAGCGAACTACTTGGCAGATGCCCTGAGTAGGCTCAGTGTGGGCAAGTCAGTTCCGAAACAGCTTGAAGAGGTTCCCCGTGTGGAACCTCCAGTGCGGTCTTGGGGCAGTGGGCCCCCTGTTGAAGGATAGTAGCTGTTTTGGACCTTGACAGCCAGGCTCTCAGTGGTAAAAGAAAGCACAAGAGTGAAGCAGGGTTTCAAATTTTCTCATAGAAAGGGGGAGAAGTGCCTTTTAAGCTAGGAGCTTGAGTCACGTGTCTCAGGGTTTTATTCTCACCCTCCCGGTTTTCTTTTCAGTTTAGATTTTCGGACTGTTTACAGGAAGTTCAGTTTCTTTTAACCGCATCTAGGGCTCAGAACATGTGGGCCGCGCGGCACCTCTCGGAACGCCAGCAAAGGAAGTTTGTGGGCGCGGGTGGTACCTCCAGTAGGAGGCCACGAAAGGACGAGGCCCTCAAAGAAAGGGTAAAGCAAAGGGAAAGAGAGGTTTGTGGTCACTGCATCCTGAGGGAAAATGGAAGACATCGCTGGGTGTGTCCTGACTGTGCAACACCGTCGGATGAGTCAGTGGAGCAAGCTCAGCTGCTAGTGGAGGTGTTGAATGAGGAGGTCAGAGAAAGAACTCCTGTCATCTCTACTCCTCCATCTGAGGGGCCAACTGAGCTGGCAGCTTCTTTGGCAAAGCGGCTGGTGGGGTCATCCTCAAAAGCGGATTCTTTTGCTTGGCCAGCTGAATTGAAGGCCAAGGACTGGGGGATGAATGGTAGCAGACCACACATCCCAATGAAGGCGATACTGGAAAGATTCCCGGAGAAAAGGGAAGCCTGGACAGGAGTCAGTGCGCCCTTGAAAAGGCCTGAGCCGTCCAGAGGAAGTAAGATGGTCAAGGAGGAGCTAAGGAGTGAAGATGAAGAAGAGAAAGAAGAACGAAAGGCGGCTCCTCCCACCCCAGTGAGGGTGGAACGTGGGAGAAGCATGGGGCCGGTGATGCCCCCGGAGAAAAGGGCGAGAGGATCCACGGCCA
Organism: Breviolum minutum Mf 1.05b.01; assembly: GCA_000507305.1. Taxonomy (NCBI): domain Eukaryota; class Dinophyceae; order Suessiales; family Symbiodiniaceae; genus Breviolum; species Breviolum minutum. Next base: position 66,027 of record DF240345.1, on the reverse strand, counting down.
GAGCGCTGGAAGTTGCCGGGTCTGAAGCCTTGATGGCGGAAGCAAGGATCAACTTGGCCGAGCTTGTCTATGCGAAGTCGACCGCAGCGTCGAAGGAAGCAAAGGGAAAGCTGTTTGTCCAAATTGCTGAGGCAAGAAATTTGCAACCCTTCCCGATCACTCCAGAGGTGATGATGGAAGTTGCGGCTGTCCTGAGGGCAGCAGACTTCTCATCGGGATTCCAGTATCTCATGGAGGCGAAACAGTTGCACATTAGGATGGGACACCCTTGGCCGGAGAACCTGGAAGTATGCATGCAGGATGCAGATAGGGCTTTGGGAAGAGCGTTGGCTGAGTGGCTGAAGAAGCCCAAAACCATACCAAAGAGATCTGCCATCCAGCCGTCGGTGGGTCCTGAGGTTTGGGGGCTGGCATCGGCCTTCCTTCTGCGGGAGGTGGAGTTGGCACATCTCACAATGGAAGATGTGGTCTTCGACTTCGACAAGAGGACCGTCACCCTGGGGTTGAGCATGAGCAAAACGGATCCAAGTGGCAGAGGGGCCAAGAGAACGAGGGCTTGTAATTGCAAGGGACGTTCGGGAATGAAAGGGCTCATGGACTGCCCGTATCATGCGGCCATTGAGGTGGTTGGCACGCAGAATGAAGAGCTGAAGAGGCTGGACCTGACGGAGGACCAGATAAGGAAAGCCCCGGTGGTTGGGCAGAAGGGTGGACCTCAGCTCATGGTCTCAAAGGAGAATATGGTGGCCGCACTAAAGATGGATGTGGCGCAGTTGGTCGAAGAGATGGAGGGGCGCATGGAAGGGGTGCCCCGGCCAAATCTTTCCCTGATAACCGGCCACACCCTGAGGAGATCTGGGGCCAAAGATGCAGTAAGAAGGCATCAGATGCCACTGGCAATGGTGCAATGGCTGGGCAGATGGGGCTCCGATGCAGTGAGGGGCTACGTTGAGGAGGCATTGGAAGAAATGCCGGAAACGGAGGTCCAACTCACTACATGGCAGGGGCTTACGGAGAAGGCCCTCAAGTTGAATGGCAAGCAGCAGAAATTGGAGAAAATGGTTGAGGAGGTAAGAAAGACCGGCCAAAGGGGATTGTGAAGAATTGAAAGGAATGATCGAAGGGATCAAGGCGGCAGCTACACCCCCCATGGTAGCAAACAGGGCCACGGGAATGGTGCACGCCACGGCTGCCAAAGACAGCCCGCAGTGGAAAGAGAGCCCAGTCCTTTGGACCACTAGATGTGGCATGTGGAGATGGGGGGTCGCTGGTAGACTAGCAAAAACCCTCACTGCCAAGGAGCAGACCTGTGACGAGATGACGGTTTGCTCAAAGTGCAAGCCAGACTTGATTGCAGAAGGGTGGCTGCTGGTCTAGGCGGGCAGCCTAGAGGTGGAAGTCAAAGGGATGTGATTGAGGCAGGTACCGGTGTGTACCATGAAGCCATGATCATGTCCTGGTGGTGCTGGCCCGGGAGTGGCCCAGTGGTTGCACCATGGCATGAGGGCCGATCCTGCAGGGGTGGTGACAGACACACCAGTCAAACCTGCGACTTCCACCAACTTTAAGAGAAAAAGAGTGCTCCGTGTTTTGCAGCTGCGCTGTTTTCCTAGGGTGGTAGGGTGGGGGTGACTAGTAAAGTTTGCTGGAGTCTTGTTGTGAAACACCTTGGTGTGTAGGAACAAAGGGACTGCAAACTGAAACCTTGTTTTTGTGGGAAGGCTCCCAGTTGGGAGTTGTGAAATGATGGTTAATACTGTGGTGCCATTTTGGCTCAAGCCACCAGTGAGTGGTTTGAAAAAAGCACCACGGACCACAGTCAAAGCTTTTCCCGCCCTGCCCACCCCGCTTTTCCTGCTTCATGCCGGTGGTTCAGTTGGTCCGGTCTTACCAAGTGCAGACCTTGGCAAGGCGATGGGGTGCAGCGAATCCTACCAGGGATCCGGAAGTGATCCCGTTGGAGGAACGCTTGGGCAGCGTGAAGGCTCGAATGGCCTTCTGCCTAGCTCATCGGATCAAGTGGGCCTGTCAGACAGGCAGAGCTCCACCAAGCATGTGTGACACATGCGGCAAGCCCACCTTTTCTTGGTGTGAGGCTTGCTACGCTCGGCTGGGTGGCACCTCCACGGTTCCGTACTCCGGCTTATGCCAGGAGTGTGACAAGGAGCGTCGGGTGTGTCATCTCTGTTTTGGCCAGCAGGTTTCTTGGACCCAGGGACATCAGGAGTATGTCCAAGTGAATGGGCCAGAAACTGATGCTGGTGTGGAGGTTACAGCCGAAGATGGGGTGTCCACGGTGAGGGTCACCTTTGAGGAGCTCAGCCGTCGTCTTGGGCGGCCAGCAGCGAATATCCGAGAGGAAATCTCGCAGGCTCTGGCTGCTCAGGATGATGTCTGACGGGATGTGATTGAGGCAGGTACCGGTGTGTACCATGAAGCCATGATCATGTCCTGGTGGTGCTGGCCCGGGAGTGGCCCAGTGGTTGCACCATGGCATGAGGGCCGATCCTGTGTGATCCAGTGAGGTTGGCCATCACATGCAGGGGTGGTGACAGACACACCAGTCAAACCTGCGACTTCCACCAACTTTAAGAGAAAAAGAGTGCTCCGTGTTTTGCAGCTGCGCTGTTTTCCTAGGGTGGTAGGGTGGGGGTGACTAGTAAAGTTTGCTGGAGTCTTGTTATAATAAATCAATTCCGGGGGGGTGGTATTGTTCATGGACCATGCACTTGAGAAGCAAGCCGCTTAGATTGTGGGACGGTCTTTGTGGTGCAGGTGAACAAACTTGAGGACAACATCCAGTCTTTGGCCAAGAAACCGGACATTCAAATGTCGGACCTTCTCCTCAAGGTGTGGGGCTCCTATGTTTCGTGGGCCATCCTTCTGACCAGAATCATGATGCTGTGTGTGCTGAAAGCTTTGAAGGCTTTCAAGATGGTGTCAGGTTCTCAACAACATGAAGAAGAAATGAGCTGCTTGACTAGACAAGGGCATAGCCGAGAGGCTGCCTTGGACACACCGTTTCTTGGTTCCTGCCGCTATGCGTGCAGCCTACGGCACTTGAGCTTTTATCAGTTGACGGCAGCAAAAGGCAGTATATATGATCATATATAGACGGCTGTCAAATGAAAAGTGTCACACCAATTGCTTTCGTGTCACCTGAAGGCAGGGCATCTAAAATAGGACATGGACAAAATTGTGTTTCAGCATGGTCAACTGAATGGTGATCATCCGTTTTGCCCCTTTGATTTTCATCATAGTGGGCCACAGCGATGTCTAGCCTGGCAGCTGACGGGAAATTCACTGCGATCCCGGTGGGCGGCGCGTTCCAGCCTTTTGCCACAGGTCGCAGTGAGTTCCATGGTCAATGCTGTGGTGTAATCGGCGTTCGCTTGATGGGACAGCACCTGACAGACCAAAGAAGTGAAGCAGTGAAACCTGAAAAAATCGCTTAGGTTAAGTTGTAGCATCCCTTGTGAACGGCTACTTCTAGACGTATTCGGGTGAACCAATAGGATGAATATGAGAAACTAGGATAGCTCACGAGCTTGCCAGACGCTCTTCAGCGCTGATTTCAATAAGCCAACAACACTCCCTGAGGCACGGGCATCGTCAAATCCTATGATGCGGGCTCTCAGCGGTACCAGGTGGGATCTTGTGTGGTCTATGTTCCTTCGTTGTTTGTTTGCTTGTTTGTTCATCCGTTCGTTTGTTGGTTCCTTGGTTGGTTGGTCGGTCCGTCGGTCTGTCTGTTCGTTTCCTTGTTCGTTTGTGGCTTGTTTGGTTGGTTGGTGGTTCCCTTTCTCGCACCGCTTGCCCTTTGCGGATAGGTGGCTGTGGAATCGTGAGGGCCTGAGATGGTGCATGAAGTTGGGCCTTGATGTGGTTTTACATCTGACATCTGAGGGTCGGCGGCGAAGTCGTCCCTATGTCGTGGCAACCTCAATGACTTGTCAAAAGAAAACCGAAGGTTTTCCTCAGCGGCTCTTCCACTCGCTCATTTCCATTCAATGTCCATGATGTCCATGTTTCTACGAGTTGTTCATGGCTTCCCCAAAGCAATTACATAGCTTTTGGGATTTTCCATGTGCCTCAGATTGTCATGGCTTCCATGGGAACATAGTTATTTTGACCCGATGGCAATGCATATAGTTTTGCCAAGTCACAACACAGCCACAGATGTCCAGTCTATTCTATTCCATTGTTTGACAGGGATTGACAGGGTATTTATTTAATTTGTTGTGGCATGTTGCGGCTTTTGGAGTCGGATTTTGGCTTCAGGCCATTTCCCTTGATTTTTTGAGCTCGGGTTTTTATCCATGCTTGCTCATTTGATCCAAAGAAGCTCAAAATGAGCTTACTGTGGTGACGGTGTGGAATTTGGAAAGGCTTGACCTTGGGAAGCATCTCTGACACAAACTAAGGCTTCGTGAAGAATACATGGAGGCCGGAGTTGTGTCATTCTATCTCAGTTCCTTGAGAGGAACTGTGAAGGTTAGGTTGAAGACTGGAGTCTGCGGCGTAAGTAGCAAATCTGATCCTTTCCATGATGTGAAGGCTAGCTCCCACCGGTGCAAGCTTGTTTTATGCGTATGTATTATACCCGCCTAAAGTGTAGCGACTTCAGGCGAGGCGCTGGGGTAAGAAAATGAAAAAAACGAGGACACAAATTTAGTGGAAAAAACGTCCAGGCTCTGAAAAAGTCTTTTCCAATTTTCATTTTCAATAAGGGGAATGCCCTGGTCAGAGCAAGCAAAGAATGCTTCAGCCAAAAGATTTTGTTTGGGAGACTAGATATATTGGAGATGTCCACAAAACCAAGCGCTGGAATTGATACTGTCTGTGCAAATGAAAAAACCAGGTTCTGAAAAGTTTGGCTTAGCTTTGCAACCCCAACACGGGAAACACAATCTTGACTGCAAACGTGTCATTATTGTCAGGAGTCCAAACCTCTGTCACAAGGACTCGAATGGAGACTATCTGCGCAAGTGGAAAAACTTTTCAGGTTCTGACACGTTTAAATTTCAGCCCCAAGATGTGCCGGCCAGCAATTTTTTTGTCGAGAAAGAAGAAGAAGAAGAATAAGAAGAGAAAGAAAACGAAAAAAAGAAGAGGGAGGTGACCCCTATCAGAAAAACTTAGCTGCGCTGCAAGAGTTTTTTAATGGCGTGTGCGGCTGGCAGGTGCATCATTTGATTTTATAAATAGCGAGGCGAAGAAGTATTTCTCTAAGTCTATGTTATGAGGCAAGGTGCTAAATGCTGATCACATACTTCAGGAACGAGGCAGACAAGGTGTCAATAGTAATTTGACCATCATATTATTGCCATTATATGTTTCTATATGAGATTACTTGGGTTGGCAGGGTCAATGTTTTATTTTCACGGTAGCTGGTGCCTCGCAAGGGATGTTCCCATGTGATGCTGATTTGTCAGCTTTCCCCTGGCAGGTCATTGGGAATGAGCCTCCTCAGGTTTGGTGACCGGTCGTTCTTGTTTCATCAACGTGAGAGAACCGGAAGAAAGCTCCACAATCCATCGCTGTTTGCTCCTTTGGTGCCAGGCTCCCAGTGTGCCATTGCAGCCACCTCCTCCTCTCTCCGGAGGCTTGGAGAGACGCTATGGTTGGAGCTCACGCTTTTCCGCCTTATGTAGAAGATGACGGCTTGTTTGTCCCACACTTTTGCCTGTTTTGTTTCTCAAAGCTGTACCTTTGCATCTCAGTGGGTCACTTCCTATTGCTTCTCAATGCTCAGCTGGTGAGTTCCAAATCTTCTCACCAGGCAACAGCAGCCAAGGATTGCAGAAATCGGCTGCAGATGCTCTGAGGTCACGGTTCAGTGGGTGCATTGCTGGAGGTGGACGCATTTTTCGAACAGCAGGTCTTAAATTTGATAGGTCAATCTATTCATTGATTCGCTCCATTTGAGATGAATAAGCATACTTGTTTCCAAACAAACTATGCACACACAAATGCACACATTTTTTGTGATCAGTAGTTTCCAGTCCCACTTCGACCATTCCAAGGCGCTTTGGACTCGGAGGGCCACAGCAAAATCAACCCCAGATACCGCCGCTGGGGCCTCGGGCGACATTTGTCTTTCAAGTGGATGGGTTGGGTGCGGGTGGAGGTTGACAAGGAAGTGATTTGTTGCGTTCCATCCTTGTTTGAGTTGCAGAAGGGTTGTTGGTTGCTGCGTTTGCCCCCCCTTTTAGTGGAGCCATGGCCTGCAACCCCACTAACTAGTGGAATGAACACCAAAATACGTTCTCCTCATGGGAGTGACATGCAACGCCATATTTGGATATGTCGCTGAGGTTTTATCAACGCGACATGAACCTTGAACCTGAGATCAACAGGAGACCATGAAACCAATGTAAAGTTCAGACTATATTGGGGCAAGAGAGTAGGGTTGACGGATGTCACAGAAAGCTACTAAAGGTGCGGCAAGCAATACAGTTTACCGGAACCAGGAACGAAGCTGCTCGCCAGATGCAGGCGTGGTTTATCAGTGCTGGAGCTGACGCAAGCTACATGTTGCAAGGGAGCGGAAAGTAGCTCTAGTGCAAAGGCTGCACACATCCATTCTGCAAGTGGTTGACGTTGAGGCGAGGCAACAGCAGCAGATGGTTGCACAGCAAGCACAGCAAGCGCAGCAAGCTGCGCAGCAAGCGCAGCAAGCCGCGCAGCAAGGAGGTGTGTCTCTCAAAGTTCTAAGAAGAGATATCAGGACCTGATGTGGGACATAGGATCTAAGAACAGCAATGGGGGCTTTCTTAGGTGCTGATGATGCAAGAACTAGTCTCATTGAGATGCGGGTGGAAACTAGAATCCTGACCTGCTAGATAAATGTTGGTGCTGAGGTATGCCAAATATGGGGAAAGGCATGGGCATGATGAGGCACAGAAAGGGGACCCTTCCTGACATGCAAGCGACCGCAATGTCTCTTTTTTCATCATCAAAGTTGAGCGACGCCATTTGTATGAAGCTTAAGAGATTTGTTGGGTGACAGCCATCCTGCATGATTTGCCGTTGTTCTCTACAGTATGGTTTGGCACCTGATGAAAAGAGCAATTCACAGCCAGCTTGTCCAGAAGTGCTTTTTCCAGCTTCATTGCATTCAACCAATCAGCAGCAAACACGTGAGCCTCAACGTCATGGAACTCTCCTTGGTCCTGCTGCCATGAAACCATGGCCGCTTCTGATGATCCATTGGACAGATGGGCACTCTTGAAGGAGCATCATGAAGCTGCCGCTCGCCGAGCATGGAATATGACTTGCACGTTTCGAGGTCGTGATGTTGTTTCAGTACTACTATGGTAGACCCGATGAACGGCCTATGGTAGACACATTGAACATAGCATTGCACCTCCGAACAGTACACAGTACAGGATTGATCCTTTGAACCTTTCCAACTTTTGGATGTTCTAGTTTTTTCAACACGGCACGGTCAGGTGCAAGCGGTTCGTCGTGAGGCAAACGATGCCGATGAATACGTGCAATGTGACGACCAGGACATGGATATCGATTAGCAAGTCTTGTGTCTTGATATGGTTAGACCATCTTGTTGCAATCCTAGCTCCGAATTCAGTTTCATCCTTTGCTTCTGTCATTAGATCCCCTGTTTTTGCTACACCGATTCTAAGTTGAAATGAACACTCCCTGGTCGAGGAGCTTTTGGCGTATCTCCGTGCTGTGGATTTTGATCAGCCCAAGGCGTTGGTGCGACTCCGTGAGTCGAAGGTGTGGCGACAGTCCATGCAACTTCAGGAGTGATATTTCTCTGGGAAGGCTGCAGATGGATTTACAACGTCGATGATAATGACTAGGAAGCGGAGAACAAGAGAAGGACAAGAAGATCACGACGCCGATGATGATGATCCTGGTGATGATGATGATGATGATGATGATGATGATGATGATGATGATGATGATGATGATGATGATGATGATGATGATGATGATGAGGACGACGACGACGACGACGACGACGACGACGACGACGACGACGACGACGACGATGATGATGATGATGATGANTTCATCTGGGGATCTTTGGCATTCTTTTGCTGGAGATACATGCTTGAGAGCTGCCCGAATCTACCTGAGCAAGTTGGTCCAAGCCAAGATACTCTGAAAGGACTTCGGAAAATACTGGCACCAGGTATTATTTGCTTGTTGCTGACGAATGGATGTGTTAATGCTCCTTTCAGTATCTTCAATTCCAACATCCCCTACGTCGCAGAGGTGAGTTATGGCTTGACACCTGTCATTACCTCCATTCTCTTATTGTCTTGGGGATTCGTGGATACTTTGGGAGTAGTATTTCTGCGATGGTTGTCAACCTTCAATCTTCCAGTTCTTCAAGTCGCACGCATATTTATGGGTATGGTGGCAATCGCTGGCATCATCTCCATGGTTTTGGGAATTTATGCTGAGTATTTGTGGGCTTATTTGGTGGCCTGTTCTCTCCAATCCTTCCTCTTAGTAGCCGCACTGGTAGCTTTGAGTATCGTATACAATCAACCGTTGGAAGACTGTGCCGGTTTAGCCTCCTCGGTGGAAATTCTCTTCAAACATGGAGCAGCACCTTTGTATTCGATGATTTGTACACACGCCTTGATTCATTCAGGTGTGCAAAGCTATATGAATTTGCAGTCAGTCACATATGTGGTTGCGGTCGTCTTTTATATTGGCTTTGAAATCTTGGGGCGTCCCAAGGATGGAAAGGATGGATATGTAGAGGATGTCAATGTAGAGGATGTCAAGGGACAGGACGGTGAGTTGGAGAAGCCCAAAGTTATGACGTGACAGGCAAAACTCCATGGCCAACAGTGGTAAGTGATGATTTAAGTCAGTTAAGTTGCACGAGATGAAGGGAAAAAAGGAGTACTGATCGCTCACAGATTGATCGTTTGTTACAGGAATCATGGAACCCTATCTTCGCTAGATATCCCGAGGGTGAAGATAAAGCTGCTGACTATCATACTGCTTTTTCCCTTGTTCCTGGCACTTACCCTCTATATTCCCTTCCTCGCCTGACTCTTGACGATTTTCACTATGTTTTACGTAAGAAGCTTAAAAATAATACCGCCACCGGTCTGGATGGATGGCGACCGCATGAATTCAAAAATTTGCCTAATTGTCTCTTATCCGCACTTCTCGATATCTTTCACCTTTGTGAAAAGGTAGGTCACTTCCCGTCTTCCTTTTATTACTCGTATACCACTCTCATTCCGAAAGGTGTAGCACGTACCCCACTTAGTTTGCGGGCTATTACTGTTCTGCCTGTGCCTTATCGGTTATATGCCAGCCTTCGTTGTCAAACATTGCTTAAATGGCAGGATACTTGGATACACTCTTCGCAATTTGCCTTTTGTAAAGGGCGTAGTACCACTAGTCTTAATAGTCATCTGTCGTTTGATCTCCTAGCACGATATCAATCGCATGGGTGCTTCGCTGGCCTTCAGTTTGACTTTGCTAAATGTGTCGACTCTATCCCTTATTCAGTTATCTGGTCTACTCTTAAGCACTACGGCTCTGATTCAACTTTTGTTGATTTGTTATCTCATTTGTATAATAATATTTCACGTTGTTTTCGATATGCAGGATGCGTAGGCTCCTTTTGGTATGCTATCAATGGTTTACTACAAGGTGACCCTTTAAGTGTTGTTATTCTTAATTGTGTCCTTATGTCCTTTAATAAATCGTTTGTCAACCGTGGAAGATTTGTCAGTTTATGCTTTTGCTGATGATCTTACTGTTGTTTCTACCTCATGGGACACCCTTGCACTTGCCTATGCTATGCTTTGTCAATTTAGTACCTCTACCGACCTTCGCCTTAATCTGAGCAAATGTCAACTCTGGAATAAAGGCAATCCTTACGGTCATTACCCACCTGATTTTGATCAATTTACCTTTTGTTTTTACCCTTTCTTATTAGGATCACCGATTGATGTTGGTGTTTCTTATGATGCTTCACTTTCAAACACTGACAAAGCTGTTCTGCTTCGTGCTCAACGTATTGCTAAGTTACCTTTGCCTTATGTTGTTTCTTATCGCTTGTTCACTTCTTTGGTTTCATCTTGTTATAACCATTTTGCTCTCTCTTGTGATATGAGCTCCTCCCAAAATGCTTCTCTTAAACACGCAATCACTTCTATCCTTGTTCCCAAACGTAGCAAATGGGTTTGCTGTGAAGCCTTATTTACCCTGGTTACTCCAGGTCACCTTTTGTCTCCTCATCTCTTTCTCAATTATCGACATGTTATTGAATATTTGTTGTACGTTAGGCAGACTGATGCACAACAGGGCACTCATCTTTCCCAATTATGGTATGATACTCTTCATTTGAAATGGGGACCCTTTTTTCGTTTGCGTTCTGCTACTAAACATCTTGGTTTTATGTTTGAAGATCCTTTTGTTCTAGTTATTCAAAATTCTGCATACTCCGTTGATGATGACTTTTGCGTCCTTAAACATACCATACGTGATTCGTATCGACAATTTTACTTAGCTAAGGCTTCACAACGTAGGCAAGATTGCTCAGGGCAAAAACAACCCATCGATGTGGTCAGTACTAGAGCCTTCTATCTTTCCCTTCAAAACCCCATTCACCAATCCATTATGCGTCACATTCTTACTGGATCCCTTGATCACACTTATCGACTTTATAAGTCTAATCGTGTTGCCAGCCCTGTTTGCCCCCATTGTAATGTTTGTGAAGAAACCGCTGAGCACATTTTTTGGCATTGTTCTAGGTGGGATTCCATTCGCCATGAATATTCTACCCTCTTACGTCTCTTTGGTCTTGTCGGTACCCAATGGCCTAAATGTTTTCTCCATTGCGGTTGGATCGAGCTTTTCTATGATTATGGGATTTCATTACTCCCCAACTTAGGTATAACCTATAATGTTCAAGACCTTGTTCATGACACTCACCGTATGTTTTTAAAAATCATCCTAGCCCGGCACACCGCTTCTCAGGTGCTTAGGTCTACTCCTCTACCACCCAATCACCTTACCCCCCCTTCCTCACCTCACACTATTCAATCCTCACCCTCCTCATGCCAGGAGACGTCACCGATATCATTTGCGTACAGTTCAGGTTAGAACAACCCATTAAGCCCGTCATTTGAGAGCCAAAAAAAAATTATATATATAAATATATATATACATATGTCTATATGTATCAACATCTTCCAGTGTAGTACTGCATTGTGTCCCACGAGGAGAAGATCAGAAGTGAAACCTGGTCGGCCAAAGAGCGCGACATGCGAAATATCTTGCTCTACGATCCTTGGCCTACAAGACGCATTCAATGCCCTGGCACACCGTGGGGTGGTGTTGCATCACTTTCCAATTTTATCACAGCTCCCCATGTACATAAGTGTTCATATATATATATATACATATAATTTTTGTTTTTTCCGTTATATTCTACGCCTACCATGTACATATTTATATGTATATATGCGTGTGTACCATGTAATGTAAAGATATATGCACAGAATTATCTATCTGCACTTATGTATAGATATTCATATACATATCATATACTTATATTGTATGTAAGCTTACCGAATTGCATTGGTCTTGCCAGCTCAACTTTAGGGAACTTATTTACACTCTTTCAGTGCATAATATTTGGACTAGGACTTGCCTTTCTGCCGACATGAATGCAGGACTACATCGGCCTCGACCAGCACGGCAGACCCATCTTGCTGGAACGAGTTGGGGCTTGGATCATTGGTACGGTCTTGGAAGCCTCTGAGGACTTGGAAGAATTTCAGATTTTGCATGCCATGTGCCATGAAATCTTGAGAGACATGGAACGCCCAGAAGGGGTCAAAGACCCGCGTGGTGTTGTTCTTATCATTGATTTAGATGGGTTACTTGACTGAAGTTAGAGTTTTGGCAATTTGTGGTTAGTTTTCGTGCGGTATTTCTGCCTCATCTGCTTCATTTGCTTCCACCCTTAAAGCACAAGCCATAGAAAGACTTCTTCTAAGGCTGAGTGTTAGACACTTGAGCCCGCGGCTGGTGTCAGTGTTCCGGGCTGTCAGCGAGAGACTTGGCCCGTGCCAGCAGATGAAAACAAACGAGATGAAACCATGGGAGGGAATTAGCCAGAGGAAATGTGATTTGTTCCGAGCTCCTAGGAGGAAATCAACTCATCCGTCAGAGGCACTTCGGAAGTTGCATATGGCTTATATAAAGACTTCAAGTTTGACGACTCAAAGTTTATTGGTCAGCCTGCAGGAGCAATCTCCCTGAACAGAAAGCTTGAACTGACCAGCAAAATATGAGCTGAGGGCAGACGAGGCACATTATCCTGACACTGTGGCCCACATTTTCGTGGTAAATGCGCCGTGGATTTTTCAAGCAGTGTGGCCTGGCAAGAATTCTGCATTTCAAGGCATCAAATTTCAGCAACTGCCACCAATTCAAGCCAGATGACTAAGTGCAGCTGAGGTTCGCGATGATTCGACCGTTCTTGTGCCTCATCTTCTGACAGTTGCCAGCATCATGCATACTCCATGCTGTGAACGATTTCTGAGCCTGAAGATCTCAGGAACGAAGACACTTTGACAAAAGTGCACTTTAGCAATAAGGCTACTTGCCAATGAAGGTGAGCAGGTTGTAGGCAGTTTGGGCCTTGGGAAGTTGTGAGAGTGGCCAGGTACAAAGTAGCACAGTTCAAATCTGCTAGCCTGTAAGGCCTATATGCAAGAATTACATGGACACCAGGTTTTGTTCTGGATTCTTGAAACGGGAAGATCAGCTGTATGTATATGAATCTGGCAGTCTGGGTTCTTTGATATTGGGAAGGTGCTTGCTGGCTGTAGCCGACAGTGGCAGCATACTGAGGTGCCAATCAACATCATTCATTATTTGGGCAAAGAGTGCCTTCCATGCGAACTGCATGGCAGCCGTGGCAGGGTTGCAAGTAAAGATTTAAACTCAAACATAGGGGTTATATGAAAAACAAACTGAAACACTGAGAACAAGTCTCTCACGAAAAGGGGCCCAGCTTGCTGAGGTTTCCGGACAAGCACTGGGGAAGTGGGTCTTAATCATTACCGGGCTTTGCCCAAAGGATCGCTTCAAGGTGGTCATGACTTTCCATTTCTCTTCGCCGAGGCCTTGGAGTATTTCCCTATGACCTCACAGCAGTTCCATCAGATCATCCCAAGCAGATTAGTAGAATGGAGCCTTACGACAGAGAGCCTCCCAGTGCAGAAAAGATAGTGAAGGGGGAGTGTGGCAGCAGGGTATCCTAGCACCAAGAAATTCATGGGGTTTGCCTTTCCGCTATGGAAGGGTAGAGTAAATGTTTGCTTTCGTGCTGGGTGATGGGCCAGGCCAGATGCAGGCATGTCTGCCATGATGGGTGTAGCAGCCTCGGCTGAATAGTGAGAGGCAATCAATGATTGGGGGTTGGAGACCTCGCAACTCATAGAAATCTTTATGCTCCTGGCCCATTGGGTTGGCTTGCAATTGTACATCGCAGAATCAGAATCATGCACCTCCTTTTAACTTCAGACCATGCTTGGCTGATGGCTTCTAAGGCAGGTGGCCAGTTCGGAGCCCCCGGTGCTGGCCCTCGTGGTCCAGGACCCAACCCTCAACAGGCCAGCGAGCGGTGGCCATGGATGCGTTGGAGATGTCACCTAATCAACTCCAGCTTCATCGAGCCTTGACAACCTCTCTGACTTCATGCTAGGCCCATCTAGATGGTGATATAAATCTTGTGACAGGCAAGGCGACCGCCAATGGACATGATGCGCGGCAGCAGCCTTGGAGACCGTCGGGTTCAACTTATCATACTTACCTGCAGTTCCCGGGCGAGCCGCAGCCGGGGGCAGAAGTTTCAGGGAGAAAAAGCCCCTATGCCTGTAGAATGTATGCACGCCCCACCCTTCAGCAGTTCTGACTACTGGTGGTGTTTTGGTGGTGGCCGGTTGTGTTTCTGTCGTGTGTCAGTGTCGGTGGTGATGACTTGATTTGCTGTGATGTGATGGGATTCGGATAAGGTGTCATGTGGTTGGTTGCGAGGTGAGATGATGTAATGTGGTTGGTTGTGTGGTGAGGTGAGGTGAGGTGTGGGTGGGGGTTGGTGTAGTTGGTGGGGTCGGTGTTGGTGGTGGTGAGTTGTGAGTTGTGGTGATGAGTTATGATCATGGTGAGTTGTCATGGTGGTGGGTGGTGAATTGTGGTGTTGGTGGTGGCGGCGATTTGTGATGGCGGTGAGTCGCGGTGGTGCTGAATTGCGGTGTTGGTGGTGGGGATGCATGAGCGTTCCTTTCCTTTGATCATGGCTTTTGGATTTGCGACCACAGATTGGACTGAGCACGTCATCGCTTCACCTTAAAATTCTTGATGCTTGGAGATCCAAGGCCCCAATAAGCTTGGCCCAGAAATGGGAGGCAATCAGCATGGGCCTCAAAAAGTGTCTACTGGCTTTGAAGTTGCTGGTTCCTGTTTCAATGCAAGCTGTTGGTTTGCATTTTCATGCATTTTCGAGATTCTGGACTGTGTCCCGATCCACTGCAAAATTTGGTGGAGTATATACACTTGTTTACTTTCTTGCTGCATTTTTCTGTCGTATCTATTTGGCATGCCTTTGGCTTTTTGCAGCTTTGGGTGCCTATCGGCTGTTTGACCTTTGTGTTTTTGTGGCCTGGCTTTTCGTTCACTTTTGGATGTATTTTTGAATTTGTTTTTGTGCATTTTGTTGCCAGCAGTGCTGGAAAACATTAGATTCTGATGCTTTTGGACCTTGTAGCTGCCGATGGGCTCAGCCAACCTGTGTGCTGTCCGCACCACAAGCTTTTTTGCACAAGAGGCCCGGACCTGGGCAGATTCGGCAGCCTCCAATGCCACCACAGGCTCCGCAACAAATGCAGGCATGGACAAATAGATGGACCATGGGCAGAGCGTTGCTTGTACTGGTTCGTGCACCTTCGATATTGCCAGGCTCAGCCAAGGCCAATGCAAGGCTTGCTCATCATTCACATTTACCAAGAATCAAAACACTCACACATCTATAAACATACTCTATGTGTTTGTGCCGGGTACGGCATTGAATTGTTCTTACAGATATGGCCCGCTAGCAGAACTGCAAAAAATCCTTCCTTTCCCGTGAGGTAACATGTCTGGGACCCAGACTGCGAGAAGTCTTCTTGGACCAGACAAGTCGAAACTTGGACATGTGGAAGTGGAAGCCGCAGACTGGGGCGTCCTGATGAACTCAGGCAACCACGAGATGATGAAGCAAGGTTCGTTTTTTTGGGGGGCAGCCCTGCGCATCCTTGTATTATATAGCGATCTGAAAAGTCCCACACCGGACTGGGTGCCACTCTCTTGGTGTTCAGCCTTTTCATGACTAAAACTAAAAAGGGCATCAATTTTGGGACCAGGGCCAACTATGAGCAACATCAGCGGTTGGGGCAGCCAAGACTTGTGTCTATGGATGATCGAATGCCTTGGTAGTTTCCGTTTAATTGAGATGTTGAAAAGTGAGCCGTGCCGCTTGTCCAGGCTGATGCTTATGCAGGCTGTGATGGACAGGGAGACCGCAGAGCGGCAGAAAGGTGGACCTCCAGGGCCACCAGGTGCAGGACCACCTGGGCCGCCTGGGCCACCAGGGCCACAGTCGCAGATGCCGGCCATGCCGAAGCAGTGTGGGCACTTGGTGAGCAGAATAGATGCAGACCCTGCAAGGAGTAGGGTAACAGTTTGGAAGCCAAATTCAATGGCAAGGTTCAATCTGGCTGCATCTTGATGTGATACATGTACAGAGATTCAGTCATCTTAAATCTTAACGGAAAGTCTTGCAGAGTCTGGGCACCTCTTGAGGCCTCCCCAACCGCCCGCTCCGAAGCAACAACGCAAGCAGCCAGAGATCAGTCCTGGGTGCCGGGCCAAGGGGCAAGGTTGAGTCCAGAGGTTTCTCAAGCCCGCCATTTGTGGATGTTTTCACCATGCCTCCAGCTGGAAGACCTTCACTACCCAGGAGTACCGCGCCTGAAGGTAGTGAGAAACTGAGGGCAGCCAGGGAGTGGCAAGTTGTGTCAAAAAGCAAGAGTCAAGAAAGAACAATGAAGAGTGGAGGTTAATTTAACATGGGAGCTTGCTTGTTCGGGTATTTCCATCACGATATTTGAAAAGGTGCAATATTTGGGACTTCTGTGCAGTGTGAGAGAGATGAGATGTGAACATTCTGCAGGGCCTTCAAATGCCATGTCACTGAGGTCGCGGTGCGATCTGGGTTGTGATGCTTGAGCCTTACACATTTCTTTGCCCCGAGGAAGTGCTTCAATTAGCAACAGGAGTTGCAAGTCTTCGACAGTATCGTTGTAGCGCCTTCAAACTTCAGAGTGCAGCCACAGCTACGGTAGTTAGGGGCATCGTCTTCGGAGTCTTTGATTTGCCTTGATGCACTTAGGAAGAGCCAGCATTTCAGTCATGTGATTGTGTCAGGGCCCCTAAAAGGGAAGAGAAAGCAGCTGAGTCTTGATAGAACTTGTTGAAGACTTTGAAGAACACCTTTTAGACTTTATTATATATTCATAGTATATTTATATACATACATATTATATTATTTTTGCATTTGTGCTCTTGCACTGACAGCATCTCAAAGAAGGACCGCAGCATTTTGATATATTTTATAGATCGTGTCCACCAATCACGATTTAGTCACGCGTACTGCAACGGTCGGGATGATTTGTTGCGCTTGCTTTCATTTCATTCCATTTGATCAACATAGGCCAAGAGCAAACACATATTCTTTCAAGTGCGGGATTGGCGGAAGCTCTCCTGACCTTCTTGGACCTTTCTTCCAATTATTTGAAAATCAACCAGCGAGACTCCTAGTTAGTTCTGTCACCGGATATTGTCAATGAATACTCAGATTTTTAGTTTGCCTGCGGCTTTTCTATCAGCCCTATGAAAGTATCGATTTCTAGCAGCAGTTTTTTAAACATTTTGTACCCTGGCGCATTTTCCAGCCATTTTGTTGGGTGTCCATGCAACCTTGCCATGATCCATTCGAGCTGAGGCGTGCCACCCAGGAGGTTACCAGCCCTGAGCTGCGCCGTGTACTTCCGGGGGAAGCAGTGACCCAGCGAGACCTCACGGAGACCCTCCCCAACGGCCTGGTGAGAATGCCCGTGCTGTGGCCCAGACATTGGATGATGGAGGAACGTCAACCGTTGACATTGACCTTGTTTGGCTGGCCAGGTTTTACAACCAAGGGTGTGTAATTGATGGCAGTTGGGTGTTTCAGCAATTGGCTTGTGCTTGACTTTTCCAAGGTGGAGCCAGATGGATGGGTCACAGTACATGTGCCTTGGCGGCGTGATCTGTTGCTAAGATTTATCAACCTCTTTAGAGATGGTGTTTCTTGCAGGCACATAGTAAATACATAAATAAATCAAAAGCAAAAACAATATGTATATATATATATACATTGTCATATTTCATGTATGCATGCATCAGATAGTGTTCTACCAATTTTCGATCCTGACCATATATTGTGTTGAGAAAGGCCCAACTCCTGTCTTCTCTTTCTCCTTGATGGTGCATGGTCCTAACCATGGATCAGGCTCGTCACATTAATGGCCCCACTTTCCTTGCGGAAGCGTCGAGACACGAGCATGAAGCTGAGGGCCAAACAAGACTTGGAAGCGTGATCCGTGATTGTGGATTGTTTCGACTGTGGTGCCATTGGATGTAGTAAATGACAGCAATGAGGCCACAGCAGCAGCGGCCCAACCGTGGTGTGGGGCGTAGTTGAATCTGATATTGGAACTCAGACTGCCCTCAAACTCCAAGAGACTCAAGAGACATACTCCGCAATTGATCATGCTTCATCACAGGTGAGGAGTCATGAAATCAATCAAAGTTGGGATTGGAGAAGACGCGTCACCTGTCAGAATCTTAGTCCAAGGTCGCGAAGCAATGGCACAGCACTGGCCTCAAAGCATCAACTGTAGAAGTGAGCTGCGATATGCTGCGATGATGAAAATTTGAAAACCACAGATATACTGTAATTCCTTCAAAGCAGCAGGTGCTGCCGGGTACTGAGAATCCCTTTGGAAGTAATTAAGGAGTTTCTGTAGCTTCTCCCTCGAAAAATCAAAATCTAGATTCTAGATAGTATTAGTTAGCATGGTATGCTATGGTTGTCCTGCACGTGTCTTCTGAAGTGAAATAGCAAAAATCATCTCACTCACAAGGGGCAAACCGGCAAACCACCAATCTCTTGCTCTTGGTGCCTTGCGTGGTGGAGCATGCAGCTCGCCTGGCAGGCCTCCACCGCCTCCTGCTGAAAAGAAGGTGCCTCTTCTGGGCTTTGGGCAGAACTCTTCCTTTGGGACAACTCAAAAAGTCGCTGTTTGCATGCCATGTTGCTAGCACCTTAGAGCCTATGCAATGCAGGCACCCGACTATGGTAGGGCTCCCAGCTGGAAATTTGGTGACTGTAGTGATCTCAGTAATGGACAAAAAAACGCATGAAGGAAAGTAAAGGGTGGCATGGGGCTCTGGAAATAATCAGGAATGATGAGGATTAATCTCGATTTTTTGTGCCAGAAGCTTGCCTTAAAACATACCATGGCCTGGGAAATGTCTGAAAGAAAGAGAACTTTCCGTTTGGGACCGCCTTAGCTTCAGGGGCTGTATGCATTTTGATTTAGGGCAAAAACGCCTTATTGGCTGCTATTCACTATTTCACGCTTTAATTCTTTGAGTGCTGAGTCCGCAACGCCTACTCAAAGGAGGCTGGTGATTTGCGTTTGGGACTGATTATTGTTTCTTTCCTGTTTCTAGGTCGCACACACTGCTAACATTTCGTTTAATCTGCAGTCGGCATGCATTGCTGAGGATTCACAAACCTTGAGCCCCAAACAATGAACCAAATGATTGTGATCCAAAACTTGCACTGACATTCGGCTTTGGCATCGCATCTGGATTCTTTATTTTTTTACCCGGAAGACATTGAGCTACTTGCTGTGCACCCTGCACCATGCGCCAGACTTTGCTTCTTGCTCGGGACCACTTGATCAACAGGGGCTTGCAGGCAGCGATGCTGTCACTGCGGCCCTGACTACAGCCTGTAGCCTCCCGCAGCCTATTGCCTATACCTAGATTCCTAGATCAGACATATTCCTGAAGAAACAGCGTTCAGGTGCCTGTGGAGATGAAAGGCCTTCGAAGTCTCATGGTGCCAAACATGGGCGATCGCAAGGTGCCAAGCCGAGTGGAGCTCAAGCCAAGTGAAGCTTTCGGCACAGAGTTGCCACCTGTTTTAAGTGCACATTGTGGCATCGGGGAAACAAATAACAATAGAATGTTGCTTCTACCAGATTGTGACCGAATTCTAAGACATGCATTTTGGAAGACAATGTTGTGTATATAGCACGTTGTGCTTGTTTGATCTATCCTATTTTTGTGGGAAAGCCCGTGGGCCAGGCTGGCCGCGAGCATCGGAAGCATCGTGACCAAGATAGAACTGCACAGGCCGCAGGGGCTCCGTGTAGGTCGTGAAGTCATGAGCCATTTTGGCAAATTTATATAGATGGAAAAAATCTAGAATAGTATGAGAAAGGATGATAGCATGAAATCATTTCATGAAGGCTCTACCTTGCCAGTCTTTACATTCACTGCCATGAGTCTGATGCTTTTGTAGAGGTGCCGTAGTCCGGCCATATCTCTCACACTTTGATTGCATTGCAATGCTTGGCTAACAAACGAGGCTATTACAGTCATTACTGGTATTGTTTTGAAGCCTTCAAGCGCACTCTTTCCAGGCGCAAGATTTGGAGGACCCCGCGCAGTTCCATTTTGAGAGCCAGGGGCATCCTGAACTTGGCACCAGCGGATATGAGATGATATGAGAAGCGTTTTGTTTAGAGCTGCCGCACTTTCGACACCATTCACCCATGTAGTCCCTTCACGACCAGAACAGTTCCAGACAAGTAGTAAACATGTGCCGCACAGCGCCGTCGTTGTTCACCGTATGCAGGATGATGATGAAGGACGAGAGGCTGAACCACCTCTTCCAATGCCAAGCCGTGAAGCTCCACGGGAGGCTGGCAAACTGACCGAGGAGACAAGGGGAAGTAACTCAAAAACGCGATTTTTTGCTTGACCTTTCACAATATACTATATACTGTCACGCACCACTTTTCTTCCTCCAGGAATATGATACTTGTAAAAGCCAAGTTTCGTTTTCTTATGTTCTGCGCAGCTGCGGGCCTGCACACCTGCCAGATCCACTGTATTTGTGACTTTCTAAGTGTTCGTTTTGTTTAGTGGACAAATGCATCTTGTCCCGTCCCCTCCAATCCTCGACCGTCTAAAGTCTAAAGGTTGAGCGGCCTCCTCCTGCAGTCAACAACCTGGACATGACTGTGCGCCCAAAGCCAGCCAAGGTCCCGAAGGCACCAGTGCATCAATGCAATTCTGTAGGGTGCACCATGCTGACTTCTTGTGACTGGTTCTAGTGACTCTAGGGTGAAAGATGCGCTAAATCATTCATGATTCATTTTAGTTGGATGTATTTGGAGCTTCCCTCTCAGCATTTGAAAGCCCCAGATGCTTGCTGATTGTGGCAAGATTCCTGGGCCTGTTAGTGTAGCCACCTAGTTGGGTTATGCTGGTCTTGCCTCAGTAGGGGCTTATAAGGCTTATATGGATGATGGCTTGTCTTGCTAATTCTGAAGCTAGCCTGCGCTGACCTTCTCACTGTGTGCTGCATAGCCAAGTCATTGTCAAGCAGGCAGATGAGTCTGCCGTGAAAGTTTTTGTGACATGTGCCTCACTGCATGGATTGTATGTCATTCCTGGTTTTACCATGGGTTTCTTAGACCTTCTAGGAGCAACATGGCCAACATTTTTGCACAAGGTTGCCAGGTTGTCTTGTGGGTGTTTTTCGAGAAGTCAGGGAGTTCCGGCACAAAGTTGTAGCAGAGGGAGGGCCATGACAAGAAGACGAAAACTATCACTCACTTTGGCACAAAGACAAGTCAACTTTTACAAAAGGACACTTTCTCAGCAGCCTGTCCGTTGAAGCAGCCCAGCAACTCTGGTGTTGATGCATAGGATCCTTTGGATCGCATGGTGTGGGGCGATTCTTACGGGTTCCAATGCTGCTGGTTTCTGCCCAGAAGGGTGGCTGTGTCTCCCACACTGTAGGGGGTGGATCTGCTGCAGAAGCCAGTCCCCAACACGCGCCCTTCGAGCTTCCGCCTGGGGAGGCGATAACTGACAACATCAAGTTGCTTGGCCATCAATTTTCTGACTGCTGCGAGGCAAAAGTAAAGAACAGTTCATTGATAGAATCTGATAGAACACCTCAACTTACTCAAAACATCTGAGAAAGACCTTGCAATGCAGCAGTCAGAAGTTAAAGACAGACCGGGAGTCACATGCAGTACTGACACCCTAATTCTGAGGATAATTCACAATGGGAGGATCGCCTTTTCTTCATCCATTCATAGTGCTATGGCGACAAGATGGAAAACGAAAGCCTTCTTTGCATTGACTCATCATGCACCTGAACTTCTCAACGCTTTATGCCTACCCTTCCCAGAATCATGGAAGTTGGCAAAGGGGCAAGTCTGGGAGGGACCCGTTTCTGGTGTGGATGAGGCTCACTGCCGGATCCAAGACGACCCAGCAGTTCTTGCTACATGCCTCGGACCACGTGAGCTGGATTTGCACGGAAGACTATGGTTACACCATCGACTTCTGTGTGAAAATCTGGTCTAGGCACTTTGATACTTTTGGGGTGGGAAATGGGATGAAAGATGTTGGGAAGGCATTGATCTCTCCACACTTTTCTTTACAAATTGGCAGGATCAAAATGTTGTCAGTTTCACACCATTTTCAGCACCTGGCACAGGCAAAAGCACAGCAAGGTGAAATGTGAGAATCAGCAGTTGACCTTGGTGGGAGTTGACCGCAGTCGTGTGGTCACTGAGAAGGCCAGAGGCACTGCCTTCCAAGGCTATTTAGATCTGTCTGGGGAGCATGCGGAGTGCTTGAGCTCCACAGACAAAGGTGACAATGCAGAGGAGCCGGTGGCCATTCTGGTGCTGGAGATTGATAACTCTTTTAGTTTCTTTGTGGAGAAGGCTGGGCAAATTTTTGCGGAGAGTGCAGCAAATGGTCCAATTTTCATCAATTTTCAAGGTCTCAAGGTCAATAGAAATGGTTTGGACCTGGACTCTGGACACTCGAAGCTTCGAAGGCAGTAACCTTGCAAGTCTCCAAGCGAGCTAAGCAGCCAGCGGCGCAAGCTAGCACGGCTGGGAGGAGTCTCTCCATGGGAAGGCGGGGCCTGGCACTTGGACACTGTTTCTCAGTCTCATCCTTTCAAGATGGCTGGGGAGATCCAAGTGCAAAGGCATGCAAAGCTCCAACATCGTGATCTTCCGATGACGGAACTTAGAAGTGACAAGATTGGCGCTAGCTCATTTGGATTGAACCCTATACAATAAACCAGTGTTTTGTTTCCATATTCTGCCCGGACAAAGTCTTACCCTTCAGACGGCTTCAATCGCAGTGACAACAAACTATATAAAGAAACATCAACAAAATAAAGCAACATGAGTTCGGTCTACTCGGCTAGTCCATTCTAGATTGGAAAGGTTCTCTCTTCAGTGTCTCTGTTCTATGGTATGGTGCCTTCTTCTCACTCGCTTGCCTTTGATGGCTGGGTTGTCAAGTTCTTGAAGCTTCTACGCCTTTGCCAGGTTGACTG
Source organism: Breviolum minutum Mf 1.05b.01 (assembly GCA_000507305.1). NCBI lineage: Eukaryota > Dinophyceae > Suessiales > Symbiodiniaceae > Breviolum > Breviolum minutum. Next base: position 43,256 of record DF240345.1, on the reverse strand, counting down.
ATACCAGTGGAAGGCTTGCCGATGTTGCTTGACCTATGCAGAATGAAAACCCAAAACATGGGCATTATGGGCGTTTCCTTTTTACGTAGTGTAGTATATAATGTATAACCTGTATATAGCTATTGCTACTGCAAAAGTAACCATGTTTGAGTCCACGGCCAGCTCAGGTTGAAGCTTCACCAAGCGCGAAGAGTGACTCGGCCACCAGCCTGGCTGCTCCTTCAACGTCCAACTGGGAGTCGCGACCTTCAATGCGCAGCGCCCGCATGGAGGACAGGAACATGAACAGCTCGAAAAGGTGAGATCCCCAAATTATCTCAGTCATTCATGGTTGATTTGATGAGGGGAACCGCATGGATTTGGGGAGGATTTGGGTCATTACACTTGCCCTATAGTGCCATGTATGCCGCAGCTGTCCGTCGGACCGTCGGACTGTCGGAGTTGGCTAGGATCTTGAAGTTCCCAAAGCTAGTGTGCCACCAAACGTCTAAAAACCTCAAAACAAATTTTCTTCAAGACTTTAAGTAACTTTTGTCTTGGGGGCGTGTTGGATTTGGATCGAAGAAACACACACAGGTACACACTTGATAACACACACTACAAATATTTTCTACCTTCTTAACGCTTGGCTTAACCACGCCTGCTTGTAGGACCATCGCCTAGCACGCCTCCGTGGTCTGCTCCGGGAAGCTTTGCGGATATGCCCAGATGGGGCACGAGAACATCTCCTGGCTGCGCAGGTGGGAGGAATTGGAAGAGCGTAGGCTGAGCTTTGCGACAAAATGAGTTGGGTCCGGGTTGGCTAAATTGCTTCGTTTCCTGGACACCAGTTGCAAAATTTGGAGGCGCAGATCGAAGAGTACGCTCAGCATCTGGAAGAAGAAGAAGAGGATTTGGGCCCATTGAGCTGATGTCTCATCACTGCCAATAGTGCCTGAAAGATAGATTGCTTTCAAGTCGAGGGGGCCCTCGGACTTATGGACGTGTGTCTCATTTCCGGCCTTCTATCCCAGACCAAAGCAAAGCCTGGTTCAGTGAAAGGGCTACAGAGATGAATCTGCAAGAGCGAGCGGGCTAAAGGGCAACATTCGCCTGTGTAGACATGTGCTTTCAGCGCTGCGCCGCAACTTTCAGACGCAAAAAGGGTCTTTTACACCCCTGGAAGTGGACATGGATCCCGTTTCACGACACTTTAAAGGAGCTACCTTTTTATCTATCATTTCTCGACTCATATCCATGTTCACTCTCAGGGTAGAGTTGAAATGTTAAAAGTGGGGCACCTTCGCGTGCAACCATTTCCATTCCTTGGCCTCAACACTGGGTCCAAATCCCAGGAATGCAACTGATCAAACATTTCCACATGAAATCTTCAGGTCCAGGCCGCTGAATGAGACTCTGGGTGATTGGCCCCCAAGAAATTCATGCAAATCGACTTCATTTGCCGTTACTCATCTCCACCTGCTTCAGCCTTGTGCATCATTTTGCATCGTAATGCTCAGCAGGAAGATGAGTCGCCACGTGGAGAGGCCTGCAGTCATACGCCGGTCGTGGCACACCATGCTTTTATTGACACACCGCACGCTGACAAAGCCGATGTGCGTCAGGAGAAGAAACCCAACTGCCCAACTCAGTAGCTACTGCGATGCTAACGGTTGTGATTTGCACCAGGATAGAAACGGTCGAATATCTTCACATGCTATGTTTTCTCACTCCAAAATATTGAAAAGGTGCATCAAAACCCATGCATGTAAATGCATGTGCCAATTCGACAGGGTCAACAAAATGGCTTTGTTGCCAAAGAACTTTGGAGTCAAGGAACATGAAAGATAAGGTGATTGAGTGGCTTTTGATTGTCAAGTGAACATGACAGTTGGCTCTGCTCACATCAAAATCTATATCCGATTCCAGCTTTGGAAAGTTTGCTGGCCATGTTGTAAGCGCTGTGCGGTTCCGGGAAATACTTGTGAAGGTGATATTCCATTTTTTTTGTGGACAGTCACCCGGAGCCGCGCTTCAAAGCTCTAGCTTTGACATGTTTCTCACACAAAAAATCCCAAAAAACAAATAAAGAGGTCATGATGGCCCAATTTGAGCAAAACTTGCTCACCCTCAGTTAGCAGATTCCCTGACCGAGCGACACTGAGTGGGCACGAGGTTTTGTGTGGTTGTTGCTTTGAATGATGGTGTGCCAAGGGCATCAGAAAAGCGTTGGAAAGTTTGCTTTATCTCTGTTTCCCTCTCACTCGTGCCGATTCAGTTGGCAGGAATGGTGTATTAGTCTCTGATTTTGAGTTTTTTGGTTGGTCACAGCTAGCTGCCTTGTATTGATTTAGATGTGTCAAGACGATTCTTGACGAGCTGGCACTCTATGGCAGTCTGTAGCAACGGGTGGCCAGCTGCCCCAGCCGACTCAGCAAACTGAGAATTCCTTCAGAATTTTGTTGGGTAAACTACTTGATGGCAAAGGATGTCAGCCACGGCCTGAGGGGAAACGGACAAAAGACAGCACTGGAGCACATGGGAATTATGACAGGAAGCAAAGCAGCTAAGGTTCTGCCAACTTCTGACTTTCAGTGAATAGAACAGGTGCAGGGAGCAACAGAGAGGGTGGTGAAAATGAAGCAGTGGGGGATGTTTGCTGCATTGGATGTCAGCGACCTTGATGATCGTTTTGGTCCTACACTTCTGACATGCTTTGAGCAACATGCTGAATAAGCTTTCTGTTTCTCCAAAGTGCATGGCATGGAATCTTTGAGCGGCTCAAGTTTCACTAGAGGTCTGCAAAGCAGACCTGTACGAGCATCAACAGCAACCCGAACAAGACAGCATTTGTGACCCTGTATGTGCGATTGGCAAGCTCAGTTTAGCAGTTGGCCTAGCGACCGCTAAAACTATGCAACCTCAAGCTACTTAGTGGGGCCCTGCAATTTCATGTCTTAGCTCCGAGTCGTCTTCATGAAGCTGGCCGTGGTTCATGCCGCAGCCTCAGTTTAGGCAAATTGCAACCAGTGAAGGAAGGATCATGAATTCACCTGAGTGGAACTCCGAGGAGGGCATCCCAAAGTCGAAGAAAGAACATGAAGAAGAGGTGGGGACAATGGGGCAGTATCTGGCCATGCAGTGGCCACTTGCTGTATCATTTGGATTAGCCACATGGTTTCACTCTGTCAGGTGCTGAGGACCTTCAAGAGAAAGACCTTGAGGCTGCTGCTAGAGGGACTGCCTTTGCATGGGTGCCACATTCCTTGCTGATTCCTGCTGCACACTTCAATGGATGCCTTCCATTCAACTGCTTTGACTTTCTTTGATATTATGCCCCGTTTTTCTGCGTGGGAGGCCGGGTTTGTTGGGTCTTTCGGCAGCAAGTTGATTTGATTATTGGTCATTTCTTTAGGTCCTACGGACACCAGGGAATACCTGGCTGGGTGCTCTGAGGTCAGAAAAGCTCCGCAACCCGAGCGCAGGAGTTTTGCGCAGAGTTACATAGGGATTGCTGAGACAGAAGGGAGGACATGGAACAACTCGCCTGTGATACTGCCATTGTGCTTTTGCACTCCTTGGTAGAGATGACATATCCTTTGGATAGTACAGGTGAGATGCTGCACGTTTATATGTAGCCGTAGGATGCCTTAGGAACTTCCGACTGGCACAGGATTGATCCCATCTGCAGTGTCGTCCTGTAAACTCCAGGGGGTTCGAGTCGTTTTGAGCTACCGTAGATATTGCATCAAGGGGTGCGTTGCACTACCGTGTTGTTCCATGTTCATCTACTGAATATGTACGGGTACTCGAAAACGGATTGCATTAAGATTGCATTCAAATTATCTGGCAGTTTTGCAGGGTGGAAATTCCAAGCAATGACCATTCTGTATAAGTAAGAGTACACATTATAAAGGTATATACTATAGTTATATACTGTAGATGTATACACATCACTTCAAAGGCTGCGAATCAGGATGATGCAGGTGTTTTCATTTCTCTTAGAGGCTGGACAAGACCACCTGCGCCAGAAGCAGGGGATCAGATGGAATTATATATTTTTGAAGCCTTGTAGTCTGAAGAAAGGATTTTTTACCCGAAGAAACGCTTTTTTAACCCTGAATGAGTATGACAGTAGCACGCAAAAGGATGTTAAAGGAGAGTGGGGGCCATGGGCCTCGAATTTCGCCAGGAGGAGCGTGATCTCATCCGGGCCTTGTCGGAGTTTCCGCCAGGGGTGCCTGCTATGAGATTCATTAGGTGATGATCCGATCCATTTTTCAACTTCATGCTCGTCAAGAGTGCCAACCAACTACAGGATGTATATATATATAAATCAACATAGATCAACGTATATTCACTACATTATACCTGATATACATGTATACATACACGTGGTATGCATACATAATACTGTTGCATATATTTTTACATGTATTTGTAAGTGTGCGAGGACCATCTGAATAGATGTAAAACTTGTGTTATTGTATGTAGTTGCTGAGTGGCTGAGTGCTTCCTTGCCTGCTTCAAGTTCCTTATTCATTATGCCTCTTGTTTTTTTCCTTGGGACTGTCATTTTTCTCTTCCTTTTTCTTGTCCTCCCCTTCTTTAACTGTCCGATTGCGGTGCGAGAGGTGTGCGCGTGGAGCATCCAAGAGATGCTAAACTTGTACCCTTGAGTTGCTGATAACAGGGGTAGGAGCCAGAGTCTGCTTACTCAAGAGGTATGAGACGGAATCTTATTTAGAGTGCGGAATGCAGCTATAGCATACATGCAAACATAGGACCAGAATGTAAGGAAGACCCACAGTATGCACAATCTGGCTACTGTAATTACTATACACATAGCATCCTGAAAAGCACACTTACACACTTGTGGAGAGATACAAAGTGCGTAGATACCTCTTATATCATCTTATGCCATATTCTTTAAAGATGCTGCATATATGATGTGTACATACATACATATACATAAATTTGTTTTCACATGCAAACACATTCATCTAGCCGCGCAGTGCTTGCAATGACAGGGAGTTGATAGCTGGCCAAGGCCGCAAGCCCTCAATGGCTTCGATGACTCCTTCGCCTTGCTGGACGGAGGTGTTGGGGTTGCTGTTGGAAGGCCCGGGATGTGTGCTGAAGCGGCAGATGTGACATATTTTTCTTGATCGGTTGGTGAACTGTTCTTCGCACCCCGCTCAGTCATGTTCAATTCAAGATTTACATTTTTCTTCAGCAAGTCTCTTCCTCCATGGAACTGCCGATCAAGATCTCTTTTCCTACATTCAAGTAGTTCATTGATATACCAGGTACTTGGGTACATATTTTGGTATGGTCATGTGATGGTTGCACGCTTGGCAAAGCCAAGCGATATGTTTGCGGGAGAAAATGAGCAAGGCTCCAAACGTATGACTCAGTTTTGGAGGGACAGACTGACCCATTCAGTAAAGAAAAGATCGTGGTTCACCCTCTAGAGAACAAGGGTAGCGCTTTGTACCTGGCAGACTTCTAGAAACTCGGCGATTTGTGTCGCTTTGATTCGAACCGCTTCGGTTCTTGTCATGAAAAAAACATATGTGAAGAGAGAGAGAGAGAGAGAGAGAGAGAGTGTCGACAACTTAAAAACAACATGTCACATCTCTCCTCCCTCCTNATGTGGTGAGAGAGAGAGAGAGAGAGAGAGAGAGAGTGTCGACACTTAAAAACAACATGTCACATCTCTCTCCCTCTCCCTGCCAAGCACTTACTTAATTAGGATGTATATGTACATGAAATTATGTTTCTCAGTTTCTCCTACGACATTTAGACAAGAAACATGAAGTATGTACACATATGACAAACAGAACATGCACTGGGACATGAGCAGGTGGAGGTGAAGGAAATGTACCGAAAGAGTGCATATATGCTTGTCAGATTAAGGTCAGTGCTGCCATGGCAAAGCGAGCAGCCAGCTACCAAGGGAGGGTTGCGGTGACACAGCGCAGTTGTGGGAGTGCTTCCCATAGATTTCTGCGTCGAGTTTGGTGGAAACACGTTGAAACTCATGGAATGTGTGAGGACAATTCCTCAAGTCACCTGTTTGAAACTTTCAGCAGACGCAAGACTTCGTGATCCTTGTGGCCCTTGCAACAAGCGCATTGCACGGCACAGCGCTGTTTCGCCCAGGCCTTGTACAGCAAGAACGACCAGGCCATGGTCGTGCCTCCCCCAGCAGAAACGTAACGTCTCTGGCAAACTGCTAGCGGCCAGCGTCAAACAACTTGCAGAGGTCAGGCTCGTTCATGTTTTGTCCTCCCAAGAGATTAGGATAGAGTGTGTTTCTTGATTTCAAAATTCATTGATCATGCTTCTGACCCGATCCTTCCACCCCCTTACTTTTCGAAGCAGCCAACATCCTTCAACGCCAGAAGGCCTAACTGCATTGAAGAGTTGGCACCCTGAGGCTTTCCAACTATCAGATGCACCTGAACAAAGCCAAGCAGCAAGGAAACTGGTCTCAAAGCCTTGCTTTGGCGACGGTTTTTTTTCTGTGTCACGCTTGCCCTTCCTGAAGTCCCCGACCTGGATCCCCGATCCATCCGAGGAAGAGCAGGGAAGCGGAACCGGAATTCTTGAAAGAAGTGGCCAGGTATTTAGTGGATGAGTGGATGAGGTCTAGGCGGTCTAGGCATTTGAGTTAACTTCGGTGTGACTTATGCAAGCTGAAAAGCCTCCTCTGAATTCAGGTCAACCAGTTGGTGAAGCCTAAGAAGAAGCGGCCGAAGGCCATGCCATGTTGGTCCAAAATCTGGATCCACTCCTGTGATGCCTCTGGCTTGTGGCAGATTGCATGATTACACCATGATTTCCCCCGATAATTTCACATCAGATATTGAATTTGCATGTCGTTCTGGACTTGTGTGAGGGCGATGTCTCCAAGCAAGGTGCAATTTGAGGGACTTGCAAAGCAGTGCTTTGACCAGAACATCTAGCATATGTGGTGACCAAAAGTGTGCTGTTATAGTTTCATTTAGAGGCCATCCATTTTATGAACAAATATATCATATCTGTTCCTTGTTTCCTGCTGCATGTCCTACGAGTATATAACAATTCTGAAGTCTACCATGTGCCAAGAAGGACAGAAACATCTGGCAGGCACCAAAAGCAAACTTCCAGTCAGGAATCGGTGCTACTGACCTGTTTGCAGAATCAGTCTATCACTTTGGCCTCCAAGCATGAAGCATTAATCTTGCTATGAGACGAGCCAGCTTCAAAAACCACGGATTTTCACTCACTTCTACTTATCGTAAGATGACTCAAACTTATGGAGGCTAGAGGAGCTGCACTCACCCGAAGTCACGACATGGATGTGCGATGATCCCAAGTCCCTTGTGAAACTGTGAAACGAGGCAGGAAGATGGAAGGCGCTCAACAGATTCTTTGGATGATATCCATCTTCGCGAATGGGTTTGGGGGCCGAGCCCACCATACAAAATCACCACATGTCATGTTTTCCCTGTGGTATATGAGCCCAGGCCAAGAGCTGGCTTCAGCCTGGACCTTGATGTCTGCCTTGGCGTTTGCCAGCTTGATGATATGCAATAGGTGACAGGTTGTGTGATAGGGATTGATATATGGCATATGATATATCATATGTCACAAATCAAAGACATATCACAGTAAATTTTGGAAATTACCGTAATATGGTGCTATTCGTGATATAGGCATTGCAATTTGATTACTGGGGCCTACATTCTCACATCCCCCAAAGAAGTACTGATGTGTCTCAGCTGATCTTATGGCAGTAGTTCGGATGTTGCGTGGATGATTTTCAATTCAGATCGATTCTAGGATAATTTTGGGAGGTTTAAGTTAGTGCAGTTAGTTGTTCCTGAAAGCTTCCAGACATTTTGCAGGAAGGCCTAGGTTCGGGAAGTTTTTTGAGAGAAAAAGACCAAGGCCTGCTGGCATCTCAGGCATTTGCAAGGATGGCCGCGAGGGAATCTGGGAGGCTAAGAGGATTTAATTGGTTCTTCAACGATTTGACATAAGGGGTCAGCCCAAATCGAGATCATGCAATCCATGTGCATTCGGGGGCATAAGTCGGCATAAGGCGCGTTTGTAGCAGGGAACCTGGAAACTTCAAACCAGTGGGGAAAAAGTTTTGAGCCTTGAGCTGATTGCGTTTTGAGGACTTCGGCCGATTTCAAGAGCGGATCACTCATCGATTCCGCTGCTGGCATGCGGGGCAGGCAGCCAGCAGATGGTGCCATGATTTTTGGGGCATGTTTCTTGAGCCTTGCCATGAATCGCTATGAATCCCTTGTTCACCACGAGGATCAATTCAATCCACAGAACGTTCCTGACACCTATATCGTAGCTCCCCATTCCATCCTTTTAACTCAATTCCTACTAGAGCTTGCCACACACAGTTCCATCAATCTGAGTGAATCGCAGCCACCTCAACTTTTTGGGAAGTCACCCCCCAAAAATTGCCTGCAGCGATTTACCAGACAGTTTGCCATACTTTAGATCCATGCGCTTTGTAGGCCGGAAATGGCTTTGTTCCTCTTCCAGTTCTTCCGCCTCTTCCACCAACCCAGATATCAAGGACTGATCCAGCATGAACAGGAAGGCACAAGACTGCGACTGCAACTGAGAGCCTCCGAGTCACTAGCTCCTCTCCGTGGGCTTGTGTAAAGATTGCTGCCATGGAACCTGTATCCTCACACTAATTTGACAGGAATGGCAATTCACGAAGACTGGTGCCAGCAAAATGGTTGAAGCCAGACTCTGCCACTTCAAGCAGCAATCCTGCCATGTTTCCAGGGAAGCAGCCTTGATTTAAGGTGAATTTCTTTATCCGGCAAGTTGCATATGACAGGTGCCCACCTGGAGAGTCCGATGTTGGATTTCCTGCGTGAAAGTCTGGATGATGAGGTGGGGGGGTTGATTGGCAAGTGGAAAAACCTGGCACACATCCAATCCATCAAACAGGGAAGCTGTGTGCCTTTCAAGCCTGCTATCTCCACTTGACATGAGTCAATTCAGCCAATTTGGATTTCCTGTTGGCCAGGCCGAACCGGAACTCGCACATTCCCCGGTGCCCGGATTCTCATAATACTTGAATGATGCCTTGAATGGTCTTCACAAGCTTGGTCTTTGGCTCAGGTCCGTCAAGGACATGACCATGACCAGCAGCATCATGAGCAGCCGCTACGGCATTGTTTGTAACATAAGATTTTTTGCAGATTTTTTGCCACCGCTCTATTGAATCTATTGCTTCCTTGATGAATTCAGATTGATTCTGCTATGCCAGGCTATTCCTCATGCAACCGGAGTTGTCAACCTCATGGAATCTTTCGGGAGGTGCCAGGAAGTTTTCCGCTTGTAGACTTTCGACAGGGTTTGTATTCCACAAGATGGAAGTTTGTATTCCACAAGATGGAAGGGCTCCATCCAATCTTCTTGAGAAGGCATGGTAATCTGCGCAGTCTCAGGTTTCATGGGAAGACTCAGTGGGACACAGCGAGAAGCCCCTTCGGCTGCTGCGCTGCCCGCCGTTCGGGCGCAGAGATTTGGATCGGGCAAAGTTGTACACCACACTCAGTGCATCTCAGCACATAGACTGGTGGCTAAGGGAGTTCCAAGAACCGCACCGGATGCCCAAATGTGGCATCCTCAGATGAGCAATATGTTGGACAAGTTCTCAGGGTTGAAGTGTGTAACCGTGGAAGGCGATTCCTTTACATCAAGCCCGGAGTTCCTCTACCTCCGCGTCTGCGAATTGTCTGGACAATTGCCATGCAGCGAGGCGGGGAAGCTGGAGATGGATTTCGGTGGAGTGCTGGGGGTGCAATGGTCCAGAAAATTCCTTTTGCCATGTAGCATGTTGGTATTGGGCGAATACTAGCCATGAATAGCCATGCTATTTTGCACCTTTGGCCTGCAATGATTGAAGAATTCCGGCTCAAGATCAGTGTCCCGACCGCTTTTCGGTGGTTGTGCGGAGCCGCGGTGGCACTAAAGGTCGAGGTTAGCTATGCATGTGTAAAAGAAGGTGAAAGAGTGGAAACAATTTTAGAATTGCTCGCAAAGACTTTTTTTAGTACTTTATGTCTCTGGAGCTTTGCCGGATAGCCGTATAGTGTTTTTTCAACTCTCCAATGTCGTAGCCTGTATATCATGCTTTTTCGATTTGCTAGCTGCTAGCTTAGCATTGCATGTCGTTGCCATCCATGTCTTGAACCTCTTCTGGTTGTGCTTCTGGGGCTTAGGATGTGTGGGCCAGTGGTAGTAGAGCAGGACGTGGTGCCATCTGGTATCCACGTAACTGATTCTTGATGGCCCTAGCTGGGTTGACTGCTTCTGTTTCAACATTGCAGAAAAAAATTGGAGTTAGACCAAACAGATCACTTCATTATGACCCATGTGGCCATTGAATGGCTGGACTTTGCTTGAAGAGCTCGGTTTGACAGTTTGTATCTTGAATGATTTGAATACGGGAAGGTATGGAAAGGTGCTGTTTGTATCTGTTCATTGTCTCATTTTGCCTCCCAAAGCATTGGCCCACAAGGATCCTGCCGACTTTAAGCATGACGACGAAGAATTGATTCGGAAGCTTGTCAAGAAAGTATTTGGGGCTGGGAAGGTGTGGGGGTCGGAAGCAGATTGAAAAGTGCGATCAAGCTTTGGCAAGTGCCATTCCATGTCCCGAATCATAGTTCCTTTCAAGCCCAAGCACTGCATGCTTTGGTCCAGACCATGGTTCGACATTTCTCCGAACACGCCTTCTCTTGTGAATGGGACTGTGGAGGCAAGTTCCCTTGCTGCTAGAGCGCATGAATGACGCCGCTGCTGACCTAAACAGGCAAGCCATCGCACCCCAAGAAAGTGTTTCGATGTCTCAAATCCCTTGTCAAATTTTTGTGTGATGCATTAGTAAATCATTGCCATACACAATCAGGGGCATGAAAACATCAGATGCACACAAGGCATGCTTGAGGGAGGGTCTGCTTAGCGGGGGCTTCAAGAAATAAGAGAAATAACTCCCAATTGCCACGGCTGGCGCCAACAGGCCAACATCACCAAACTTGTTGGCCCGTCAGGTTGGAACTGGAGCTATCAGGAGCAGAAGTGAAACACAAGAACGCTTTGGTCACATGGAGCCGTCTCTACGATGACTTGCGCTCGCGTCACGGTAGCGTGAGTGGTGCGATGGACCATGCGAAGCCATACTTCGACACTCTCAAAAAGTGCCAGGTGCGAAGAGGGTGAATATATCTTGACATACTTCGACTGTCTTTTTTATGCGTCCTTGTGCTTCTGATATCTGTTGATTAGAGAGTGATGCTTCTAAATCTGCGCCCACGGCTCATGTATGTCCAAAAAGAAATACCACGAACACACACTGAAAGGCCACACACATACTGTAACAAGCTGACGTTTCATCATGCAGATGGCATGCAGGAACACATGGCTGTAAAGTTGCAGGGATGCGGGTATAGACTGATACCCTCTGGCGTCAGAGAGTCGATGTTGCATAAAAGCAATGGTATATGGCAGAAAGGTGCCAATCTCTATTATAAACTATCTCCTATGCCCCGAGTTTAAGTGACATCACGTACTTTGCTTTTTTTCAGCGGCTTAGCAGTGCAACAGCTGCTGTCGTCAGGCTGCCACCAGCATTGCCCGGGAGGCCAAACTACGGTGGAAGCTGCAGCGTCAGCACCTTAAAGCAGCGGAGCAGGAGGCGGGGTGGTCGTTGGTTGCGGGTGGAAACAGATGTATTGCAACATTGTCAAGATGCAAAGCTTGAGTGAGGCACCGGAGGTAGAGACTCTGAATCTGCTGCGGAAAGATGTGCAGACCTGCGCGGAAGAATTTGAAGTTGCCAGCAAGGCCATTTGCATGCTAAACTGGCCACACTTTAGTCAGGAATGAGGGAATGAATTGAATGAATTTGCTGTTATGATTGTTTTTCTGTGATTTTCACTTTTCTTAGGTTTTGCTGGTTGATAAGTTTTGTTAATTTATGATTTGCAGCCAATAAGAATCATACTTTCAAAAAGAAACCACAAAGGCGAGTGAAGCTATGATCATCTAATATCATCTATGATTCAATGATTCTATACGCAGCAGTAGCAGAATCAGACTCAACCCCAATGTTTTTGAACTTGGCAGGCGCTGAAGAGTGCCAGGGCAGAGCTGCAAGCACAGCGGGAGAAAGTTGGAACCGCCACCATCGAGAGTGCGCGTCCTTGCGACCCGGCACAACTGCTTCAATACCCACATTTCTGTAATCACGGACAGCCATTATTGGCAAAGTGTGATGCAATGAGTTCCTTCTCACGGAGCGTAACCACATATTTGAGCAGATGGGCCCGAAAACTATGAAATGCTCCAGATTCCCCCGTCCCACAAGGCTTATGTGTCCCGTTGTTGGTGAGGCTTCAGTTCTCTGAAGAAACTCCAGCTGGATCTTGTGGCGGCACAGGAAGATGTGGCCAGGTGATGCCACGGGGGATCTTGTGATACGTTTCCCCCTATGCTTAAAGCCTGACATGTGTCAAGGCGTATGTCGGTATGACATGCTGGTTCCCGAACCTGTTTATTTTGTTATAGATCATTGGCCTGGTTTTGCAATTTAGTCTCACGGCTTCAAGAGGCTTTGACGAGATGCCTTACCACTTGGTCTGCCCTTGCAAGCAGAAATGCCATCAGAACTTTTGAAAGCTCTGTTCCTCCACCGTGCTAGGCTCACTACGGGAATCCGACAGGCGAAAACCGATTATAAGGTACGAAACGGTGGGGGTGGGAGAGGGTCATTCGTACTAGTTCAGCGACACTCCAGCAGAATTGCCTGGACCATCCGGGACCAATGCTTTCTCAGGAGTCCCTTAGAGAATTGAACCGCATCAGCGATGAAGTTCATGCATCTCGCAGTCGTAGCCAGATCGGCGAAGCCTGCTAAGGCAGGTTTTTTAAAGCCGCAGCGTACTTTTTGCATTTTGTAAAGATTCCTTGTCATGCAATTGGAGGAGCACATGTGGTTGCGACGATGGAATCGTTCGTGCCCGGTGTGCGTTTGCAGGCATGCAATCAGCCTTGTCTGCAGCGCTTTGCTTCTCTGCTTCTCTTTCTTTTTCGTGCATTCTTTTGTGGCGTTGCGTTGCTTCAGCTTGGCAAAGGCAGCTTTCTACTTTGCGGATTGACAAGGTAGTTTTCCTGCAGAGCTGGCAACAGCGCCTTGCCAGGAGCAAGGAGTTCGAGACACAGGAACGCTTCCCAGGCATTGCTAGACGTGGTGTAATTCAGGTATTTGAAACAAGAGGTTCTTGCATCTCTCTTCTGGATCCTGGCAGACGTTGGAGGCTTCGCTTTAATAATCTGTAAAGCTGAGCCAATGGCTTCGCAAATGCGGGTTCATATGCGCACAGCCTTACACTGAAATCCCTCCGTCTTTGGGCGTTCTTGGGGATGAGACTATCGGAAATGGAATCTGAGAAACCGCTCGAGGACAGCGGGAAAATATGAGCTTCTGCTGGCAGAAGCTCATGCATCGTAGTCACATCCATAATGGGACTTAATAGGATGAGGTCGGTAAGATGGAAAGAAAACTGCAGGCTGTCTGAATGGAGACAACCTTGCTCACTTTTCTCTAGGTCGTATGCCCCATCCGGAAAAAAGCTAATACTGGGACTCGATCTTTTTACAATTTCTATATTGAATCCTTCGCTGCATGGTAGCTTATTGTGGCTCGGTCAGCATCAGCGAGATGCAAAGAAGATCGCTTGCACAATATGGACAAAATGGATGCTGAGACGCTTGTGCTTTGGCCGCACGTAAAGCTGTCTGTTCGATGGGGCCTTGTCGGCTAAGACATGCCGTACTGTACACTTTCCACTGTGTAAGAATATGTAAATATAGTTCTATGTATATTTGATACCACATGCCTTGAAGCTTCCTTTCGCGGTGGTGGTGGTGATGGTTGGAACTGGAAATGCTGGCGCTTCATTTGAGGCATGGGTAGTAGGTTGCTCATCGGATACTTGGCTGAATTTTGTGGTTGTGTTTGCCAAAGAGGAAACATCATGCAGGCGGCTTGCCCTTCAACCATGCCAATCCGAGGTGGCAGTTGGCCTTACCTTTATTTGTTGCACCCCAGTTGCAATAAGACAGTGACAGTTATAATAATATAGGTATCATTTTTCTTAGGCTTTGATGAGTTTGATGTACATTTTCGAGCCTTCCATATGTCGTACTCTTCGTCACTCTTGGCATGTTACTCCAAAGCCTGTCTGGTTTTTGACATCCACTTGAGGCACCATCTGCTGCGTGCGACGTGGATGCTGTGGGCCAAGAAGTTTGACAAAAGGCCCAGCTCCAAAATTTGCGTTGGGCTTGTCTGCATAGTGCACCAGACACTGTTGACTGAGAGTCTTAGCAGCCAGCAGCATTGGACTGTGAGGCGATGTGGACGCTTTGGCGACCTTTAAGGACATCTATTTCTATCAGCGGATTGTTGCTTGGTCATGATGTTTTTCAGTGGCCTTGCTTCTCTTGATTTTTGACCGTTGCTGAAATTCTGTGAAGATCCATTGCCTCGGCCCAAAATCAAAATCACCCTTTGACCAAGGATATCCGTGAAGGTTACTTTGACCAAGCGGATGAAACTGCTTACTGCAAACTGCGGAAATATACACTGCCTTCGAAGCCAGTGTGCCTTGCGAAACCAATGGCGAGTTGCAGCTACCTCAAGATTTGGTAAAGAATAAAGGCACTTCCTACTGTTAAGATAGCATGAGATCCGCATTAGAGACCATTGAAGAGACATACATATCGATGCAGATGTTCACAAGGGCTAAAAGGCAAGGACCACCTAGAACGGCTCCGTACAGTTATATTCCAAGAATATGCAGCGCACAGTATTTTCTTGTCCAACTTGCATAGATGTGGGCCAAGGGCGACGTGGTCCTCGCTAATGCATGGTTCTTCGTCTGGATTCCTTGTGCACATAGCGAAGGAGATTGATGAGCACTTGCTAGCATATCAGTGCCTCATCTTCAAAAGCAGCAGGTTTTCCAGGAGAAGGCTGCAAATCTTAACCTGGGATCAATAAACTCCATGTATATCCTTGTACCGGCTGTCCCCTCAACATCAAACAGCCCGGAGTTTGTTCAGTCCACCTCACTCCGAGGCATCGGATGTGGCCACATGGCCGCATAAGGACTTGCAGTGATTTTCCGGTCCTCGCTGATTGACATCAAGGTTGCACACGGGAAGCTTGCATAGCTGAATTAGCTGAATAGTTTTTTGGAAAAGACGTGCTGAGCTGAGGAAAGCCAAAGGGGACTTTGTGTCCTACATGCCGACCTTTCTGGTAGCACAAGAATGGCGTGAGTGGGCAATGACTGAACTTCAGTAGCTTTTCTGACATGGCAAGGCAAACAGATTTGTGAAGTTGAAAAACGGTTGGCATTTGGGTCAAAGGAGTCATGGAAAGCGTCCTTGCACTCTTTGGTTCTAGTAATAGGCGTTCTTGCCGCCATGTGTACGTGTGCATTCGATATGCAGTTTAGTATCGAGTGTGTGGGTTTGTTTCCTTGATTTGGCAATGTGGTGTCATGGTTTTTCACAAGTTTCATTTGGTTTCCTTGCGCTTCTTCCACTTGTGGGCGCTTCTGCGCCATCCTGAGGCGCATTGAATCCCCGGACCTTGAGCATAAAGAAATGTTGGATCGGCGTCTAAGATGGATTGCCAACGCCAGAGAAGTCGCCAGGTGCCACACCTGGAGGGATCATGCCGCAGAATTGAAGAAGTGACCTTTGCTGCGCAGGACTGAGATCATGAACCTGAGGCATGCTGAGGGTTGGGCTGGGAGCTCAGAAATTGGGGAAGTTGACAAAGACAAAGTTGTGGCGAAAACCTTGCTTCCTCAGGACGAGACGGATGAGTTGTCCCTGCTTGTGGTTTTGAGACAGTATGTGGGGCGTGAACTTCGAATGGTCCATGTGTGATGCTCAGAGTGTCAGAAGATCAGCAAGCACTTGTGGCCGAGGCATGCCGAGGCTAGATTATTAATCCTGTAAAGGCTCTATCATGTTCTATCAGTCATACTCGATCTTTCTGTCTCTCTCTCTCTCTCTCTCTCTCTCTCTTTCTCTTTGAACCTAAATAAATCTACATGTAAAAACATCTCTTGCTATCTCATTCTGGTTGCATAGTAGGCAGAGTGTCAGTGTGTAGAAAACGAGCGATGGCCTTGCCCTAGTCTATATTCAATGAACTCAAATGCATCCCTTTGCCCTTATGCCCTGCTGCGGAGGACAGATGGTCCTGCTACCAAATGCAGTTGTCCTTTGAATTCCAGGCCTGAACTTTGTAAGACTTTGGGAGGGTTGGAAGGATGGCCAAAGTGCAGGCGAGTCAGATCACTGGCTTCATGACCCAGTTTGTGCGATCTGGTGCAAATTTCTTGCGGAAGATCTTGAGACAGATGCTTGACTTGTTGATTTGTTTGAAGATGATGGTCATGCGGCAAGGGTTTTGCTGACTGCAGGAAAAGTGGGTGTTTTAAGTGTTTTTCCTAGCTAGCTTGTGTAGCCTGCTTGATCATACCCGTGCTAAGGGACAAAGTGCAAGACAATGACTTCATCCTAGTCGCCCCTGGGATCTGTTGGCCCAGACAATGTTGGAGTCGTCCCACGCTTTCTGTTGCGCGTTTTTGCTGGTTGTACCAGAGCCTCCCCAGAAAGGTGCAATTTTCGTCCACAGCGTACTGTGTGAGCCAGTTGAGATGGAACTGAAAATTAGTCGAGGTGTCTATCTGAGTCTATCTCTCCATCTACTGAAGTGTGTTTGCAAACTGAGGTTGAAAGTGGAAATATCCTCACCAAGCCTTGCACCTTCTGCAATGGAGTCGCAATTTACGAGCAGCACGCCCTGGATCGTCAGGCAAAGGAGATGCAGCTGAGTGTTTCTTGCTCCCTTTGTTTCCTTTTGCCTCCTTTCAGCTATCTTGCAGGTTTGGTGGCTGTTTTTTCTTCTTTCGGCCTTTCTGCTGCCTCTTTTTGCCTCCACCGTTTTTCGAATTTATTTCCGGGTGTTGATTTCCATCCTCCCTTGACATTTGTCTTCCATCTCTGCCTAGTTGTCTCCCTACTGGTCCCCTTCTTATTTTGCTTGCGTCTTCTGGCCGGGTCAGAGGATTTGGGTTCTCATCCATTTGTCTTGTCTCCCCAATTCTGTCATTGCTGGTGTCCTCCTTGTTGCTTGGCTCTGGGTAGAGGATTTTAGGCTCTTATGTGTTTTTTGCCCTAGTTACTTGTCTCTTTACTGTCACTTGCTTACTCATTGTATCTTGTTGTTACTTGCCGCACTTGCCTTTGGTGTCTTTGTCACACATGACAATTATGTAGTGTTCTATGTTGGCACATTCTGTTTTGGGTCTACGCTGCTGTACTTCTTAAAATCGTGACAACCGCTTGCGCCGTCAACACCCACGCGGGATCTAGCTGATCCCTGATACGCCTGTTTTTATGTCTCAGCAGCCCTGCATCAATTGCGAATCACCGCACAATTCAGACAGCAGAACGCAGTGTTTGCACAAATTTGAGCATGGGTAGCATGGGTATGGGATATCATTGCCCCAACACTTTCCTCTCGCACCGCTCTGCCCGCATCAGCTCGAGCACTGGCTCGAAGAGGTGTCGCTTTTTGAATCTTGGCTGTAAATCGGCATTGCCATTCCCAAAGTCGAAAGTTCAGGTATATTGTTGAGGTTTGTTTGTTCTTATAATAATGTTCTGATTGAGTTCTTCTCATGAGTTTCTACGCCTGGCATGGAAGCTTGTCTGCCACAACGAGGACGCACAATTTCCCAGCAAATTCCGAGCTCTCTTCTTCACCGCAACTGGGCCGATCTGATGGGGAGAAATGAAAGCAAGGCTTTGTCAAGGCTCAAGAGAGGAACTCACCTCCACAAATCACTGGTAAAGAACCAACTCCAAGTTGGATTTTAATTTCTGTGAAGTGATTTCTTTCCATTGGCCACTGCGATTCTATGATCGGACCATGTCGGACCCAGGAAAAACGCCTCAAGGAGCTGGAGGCGCGGAGGGGGAAGTTCTGATCTTATGGGTGGTCAGGAACTTCATGAGAGCTGGCAGCAAGTGAAGATGTAAATCACAGGAACTGAGCCAAGCAACGAGGAAATACATGGAAATAGATGGAAATACAGATAAGGAGTTAAGGAGCCACGAACATCCAGGAACTATAGATTGCTTTTTTGGGGCGTGCTCGCCAGGATGGAACCGCCAAGATTCAGCCCTTGAAACCGCTGAGTCCCTTCGCTTCTCGGTCGCCCAAACAACCTGGATAGCCTGGTTGGCTGATGTGTTGAAAGGGCAAATTTTCTGGAAGCAGCAAGTGACTTGATAGGAAGTGGCTCGAGGACTCCATCAAAACAAGCCTTTGATTTCTAAATCTGAGGCAAAGTGGGATGAGAGTCGCCTTGATTTTGAAGAAAGGGAAGTGGCTGAGGAGGTGTCTTGGTTGGTTTGGCAATTCCCAACCATTTCTAGGAGCTGGTCTCTTAATGCAAAACCCATACATCAAGGATAAAAGGTACATTGACATTCATGTGCATGCAGCTGTCTAGGCTAGACATACTGTGAAAAGATGCATACCACTTCAGCAGTTGTTTTAAACAGCAGGTGTTGTGTTTGGTTTGGTACTTGCGGACCATTGCATCAAGCTCCTGTTTCTGCCTTCGAAGCGATGTTGTTTCCTGTGATCTGGGGGATTGTGCTCATCCCGCAGGTCATCAGCGGCTTCAAATCCGTTGCTTGGAAGCAAACCTTCCTGTCTCAATTTGTGGCTGCCCATACGCTCCTCCTTGGAATGTGGAATAATGTGGGCATGTCACAGTGGTATTTGACTGCTTAGGAGCAATTTGGCTTGGAGGAGAGGGATTTTGCAACTGCTTGTGGTGGTACAGAGGCTGCTTGAAGACTTGAAAACAAGAGGCAAGTATGTTGAATTTAATTAAGTTGAGTCATGTTAAGTTGGAGTACTTAGACTCAGCTCGGGTCAGTACTCCAGCTTCGCAGGAGCAAGATTTCAAAGTCATGGTGCAGCGATGTGTGACCATGTTCTCAGCCTTGAAGTACTGCACCGTTCCTGGGCACATCTTTAGGTGCTCCTTCTTTGAGGATTTAGTGATGCTAATCACATACATGAGTGGATCCTACGGAAAGTTGGGCCAAGGCCAGCATCATGGTTATAGAGTGGCTCAGCTGCACATGGCCACTGCAAGAACCGTGCATCGGACACTTGATGGGGTTAGCCCTAGGTCCCTGAAAAACTTTGCTCGCTTGGGAGGCCCTAGATGTGTGTATAGATGTGCTATTCGTGCACATCTGAGCCATTGAAAACATCGTACCTGCACCTGGAGGAGCCCTTTTCCTGGCAGAACAGATGAGCACCGAGCACGTGGCGGAGATCATGACATTTATCAGTTGCCCTCTAGCACTGGTGTGGCAGTGATGGCAAGATGCAGATGCCAACATGTCGTTTCGCTGCTCATGGCAAATGGATGATCATAGAATCAATGATTTTCTTACTGTAGATTCTAGATGTCAGGCAGCCTTCATCCAGGCTTCGGTTTGTGTGAAGGTAAACTCATGTCCGTAGAGTTCTTGAGCCCAGGTATGTGTGTGGAGTCCACAGCGCCTCGCATGCAAGATTTAATGTCATCTCTAAAATGTTGACGTGTTCAAAGAATATCGTTTTATTGTTTTCTGAACATCTATAGCTGCGGCACCTTAACGGGCTATCTCTAAGAAGCCATACAAATACAGGCATGAAACATTGGCCACGGGCTTCAAATTAGAAGCACAAAAGCAAAGGAGAGCAGCAATGTGATTTGGTTTTTGCTCTGTGCCACAGTCAGTGCAAGGGTTTGTGTGCAGGATCCCATTGATTTCTGTGTTTGTATTTGTATCCATCCTGAAGACCACGAACATGACGAGAGTTGGTAAAGAGATCAATCTGAATTGAACAGAATATGAATGGATCATACCTGCGGCTTTAGGAGCCACGGTTTTGATAAAGAAAATCTCCCAAGACCTGCAGCCTAGGAGAGTGACCTCATTGCCATTGCTGACAAGGCCCAGGCAGGTCGAATCCCGGTGACTGGGAGAGAAATGACGGGAATATCATATGATACAATATGAAATATGATGAAAACCCAATGGGGGCTGTGGGCTCTCACACTTTTTACATTTTTGGAGCGATGATGCTGGCAGTATAAGCAGCTAGCTTTGCCGAGAAACCTGTGCTGGTGTTCCTGCTAGGCTGGTTGGTCCAATCTGCGACGTGGTGATCATCAATCTCCTTGGTCCAACACAGATCCAGCGTCTCGGACAACAGGAGGTGACTTGAATCTCCCAGAGCAACATAGGGCAACATATGTCGCATAGTTTCCAAGAGAGGGAGAGAGAACGAGATAGTTTCTGGAAGCATGTGTTGGGATAGCTGCATTGTGGCATACAATGGATGATGTGTCTGTGCCAGCAACAAGCAAAAACAGCCAAGGTGGATAATGTGAGAGCTGCTCTTCATGCTCGGGTTCCCAAGGACACAAGCCCAAGAAGTCGCAGGGCAGGAGTATCTGGAAGCTGCGCTGCTATCTCTGAGATGTTTGCTAGGTCCAGGTATCAGGCACCTCGCGTCTCAGATGGCTGAGGTGAAGTCTGACATGATCAGGATAGCCCGCGATACACAGGAAACTGTGAGACTGATCCAGGCAGGTGCTAGTTGCATTGTATGGAATGCGTCGGGTGCACTTATCGTTTTGGAAGTGAAAGCATCCTGCCAGCGACCAGGTGGAGACCATGAAAGCGCAGACAGAGGACGGTCCACGTGTCGAGCAACTTGGCATGAGATGCGCTAATTTAGAGGACGGAAGTTACCCAGGAACACTGAATAACTGAATTGGATGTGGACCTCGACAGATGCTGCCCATGCTTTGGCTTGGCATAGTCTGCCGTGACTGGTAATCGCAATTGCACCCAGCGATCAACAGTTTCTTCTCACGTTTAAGCCGCTGAGGCAGAAACTCGAGAATGAACTCCAATTCCATTTGCAGCTCTGGCAGGCCCGGACCAGTCAATTCGATGCCGAGAGACAGAGTTTTGGTGGAGAGGGTTAAGCCAATAAGCACCAGCGCCTGTGCCAGCTCATCAGCAAGCACTTTGAGAAGGGGAAACCAAAGAACAAAGTGAAGGAGAGCCCACGGCCCAAGGACCAAGCCACTTTGTGAAATTACAGGGGAAGCTGCGGGTGATTGGTAAACCATGGTAAACCCAGAAATCCTACACCGGCCCGCATGCCCTTGATTTTTGGATGTCTTTGGATGTTTTTTTGATGTCCTTCAGGTATCATCACTGCCAGCATAAGGCCAAGGTTTTTCATTTTTGGTTTGATTCCTGTTCATCCACCCACCGCTACGCACCATAACCTGTGCATATGAAGTTGAATGAAATTCCTAGATGGCGCAATTCTACTACTCCTTTGCTAGGGACATCCCGCAACACTTGCCATCACAGATAATCAGATTTTCAACTTTGAGTATATACTATATATGTGAGTTGCACCATGCGGTAAAACGATATTATGATCCCATTGAAAACGATGGAAGGATTGGTTCCAACAAGCACCCTGTTTCTTTGGAAACTCAGGCAACAATAACAATCTGACGAAGGTCCCGTGAACGGAGACTTTTGAACAAGAACCAGAGAGATCGCGACAAGGACATAGTCACACGAAGCTATGATTCATCAATTCACTGCGTTTGATTTCAATTAAGGAAGTGAAGCTAATACTGAGCTACTTTACCTAGTTACTTCAAAACTGCACCCTAGTAGAGCAATAGTGGCTCATAGATTTTCCTCAGTGCAAGAAGCTTGCACGACCAACATCCGAGTCAAAGGACAGACCTCTGTACTCAGATGGCGTCTTAGCTAGTTTTGCAAACACCATACTACCATTGCTGACCAGAACTGGAAGCATCTCTTTGCTTCTTCATGTAGCCGTGTCAAAGTCAAGATCAATACTTTTCCCCAGGTGCTGTTCTCCGTTAGGAGTTCACCCAGCACAGATTTGGGGTCGCTTGATAGTTGAGATCTTTTCTTGGACAAAGCGAGGTTCAGGGTCTTTTTTTTGGATGAGGTTCAGTATCAATGGATTTTAGTGGTCATTTGGTGCGGAGGTCTTCAGTACATATCTAGATGGAATCGCAGCTGTTCTTTTCCTGACGCCTCGTGCATCGTAGCAGGACGCAGTAACAAGCTGTTTCACCTTCCAGTAGCAACGAATGCAACCTTGATTTTGATTCTTTTTGCCTGTGCTGGTGAGCAACCTTTCATGACCAAGCTATCTATTTTGCTATCATTGGTTTTGCTGTTGTGCCTACTCACGCTTCAAGCGTGATGAAAAGCAACAGGCTGAAACCAAGCCGCAGCAAAAGATTGACCTCGAAAAGCCAGCCTTTGTGATCTTGGGATTCTATATGCTGTAAACTTGTAAACAAATAAGATATTCAACCTATGTCGCTATCTAACATCTGCGATTACAAATTGCATTTTTTGTTTCGATGTCCCATCGCTATCTCTAAGGATACAATTAGTTTTGAAGTAAAAACGCTGAACCCGCGGGATCTTCAAAGATTTTTCATCTTCTGAGCCTTTGGCCTTTCAGCGAAGGCGTGGCTACACTTTGGTAATGGTTGGGGCATCCTTGATGCATCAAACCGTTCCTTGGGAGATGGAGACCTCCAAGCCTTGGTAGTGGTGCCCAGTTGGGAAACGCATGTTCACTAGATTGATTAATTATATATATACATGTAACATGTATATATATATATATACAGTATACATAATATATATATATATTTGCAATGATATATATATATATATATTGCAATGATATATATATATATATATTNCAATGATATAGTCGTGGGAGGANAAGGC